>JALJEG010000021.1:0-143242 GCA_023653615.1 Apiotrichum siamense
GCTCCGCTGCGCTCCCGCTGCTCCGCACCAGTATTAGTGGCACCGCGCTCCTCTGTCGAGTCTCGCCGCACCTACACTGGCACGCCTTCACCAGATCTAGTCAGATCAGACGTCGACAATCCCAACACGGAGAGGTGGCAATAGCTCAGTGGTAGAGTAGCAGATTGCAATCCTGACTATCTGTTGGTCCCCAGTTCGAACCTGGGTTGTCATTAGGCGCATACGCCTCTTTTTGTCCATCCCGACGATGGACATTAATATCTTGCCGGACTCTACAATGCAATGCGCTGATTGCACGAGACCATAGCACTGATTCTGGATGTGATCCAGTCGCGAATGGTTTACTGCATGCTGCAGAGCGTCTCGTGTTCATGGCGGTGGCAATAGCTCAGTGGTAGAGTAGCAGATTGCAATCCTGACTATCTGTTGGTCCCCAGTTCGAACCTGGGTTGTCACTTGAGGCGCTTGAGCCTCTCCTTTTGGTCTCTGGGGCACATATGAGCGCATTTGGCTGTATCGTGAACATCCCGATTGCTGTTGCGGTCCCAAATATACGGGAATTGTGGATCTTGTTCAACAGCAAGAGATGGTGTCACAGGTCCCACTTGTGGCAGCAGCGTTGTAGGTCATGGCGCTTTTGGGCGAGCATTGATGACTTCCGGTGATCAGTAGCCAGTTCAGTGTTCTGCGCTACTGTCTTGTCATCTGGTGTCTGAAGGGGATAGTGGCGGAACGACAGCGAGTCAACTCCTGGGGTGCCACGGGATGCCGTCAGACGTGTCTGTCTGTCGTCGGCTAGGACTTGCGCGATAAGCAGCGTATCCACTGTGCCTCCCCAAAGACTTTGGTGACCAGTTCATCAACTTTGCTGTCTGCAGCGCTTCTCACTCGTCGTACTATATAAAAATACTTCTGCGTTCCACCACGTCGTCGTCGGACAAGGTGAGAGAGAAGCGCGTCTCTGTGATCCTCTATGCGTTCGGGTTTAGTATTTATTTTTATTTTTCAGGAAAGTCAGGACCAATACACGATCCCAAGTGTTGGTCCATATTGTCTATGCGACCAGCAAAACTCAAGAGAGGAAGAGACCTAGAAGTGCTTCTGACCGCGTGCATGGAGCCTCCGGAATAAGGAGCTCGAGAATCCCAACCACAGGGTTAAAGCAACAAGATGGGTGGCCATGCCTACGTGGGTCCGGATGAGGTCGGCACACTGGCTTGTAAAGTCTCTAAGATAATGCATTTGTGCTGCAGGTGAGTACAAGGACACCACCGCTCGTTGGCAACTCTACTTCCGCACCTCAATGCTCTCAATGATACCCTCGCCCATGCGCGCAATCTCCGCAAGCACCGCTTCCTTGTTGAGCTGGACCAGTGCGGCTTCAGACCCTGCGGGCGAGGTGTTGTACCCCAGGTATGGCTTAAAGGTGCGCGGCGTGCTCTTGGTGGGATTCCAGAGCAGGCCGACGGCGCGGCCACCATGCGCGTCGTGGAAAGCGAGCAGAGTGTCGCCGTACACATGCTGCAGTTGCGCAACGAGAAGCGATGCTGGGTCGAAAGCGAGGCGCACGTTATGACCAGCCGCAAGGTTACGGAACGCAAGAGCCGACTCCCATTCCGACTCGTCAGGGTCGACAGCCTGCGCCGCTCGGGTACCAGGCGTCAAGTGAAGGACGGCATTGTAGTGCTCCAACGGTGTCTTGAAGAGGCGCTCAACGTCCAGCTCACCCGCTTCGGTCCCCTGACGGACAACGGCCAAGCTGGCGGTAGCGAGTGCGACGACACGGGCCGCGACAACTCGGCCCACCTTACCGGTCCAGCGGACGCCACTTTCGTCGTCCTCCGACACAATAACCCACGCGCCGGCGTGTATGTCCTTGTCTGCTGCCCGACGCTTCTCGAAGGCCGCAATTGCGGTAGCACGCTTCGCACCAGCGAACCGCGGGCGACCAGAGGCGGAAGCGGCATCGCGGGTGACAGCTTGCAGAGGCACAAAGACCGGCGTCGTACGCCAGTCCCATGAGGCGAGGAAATCGAGAGTGCGAAGGTACCCATTGGCCGCCGACGATGGTGTCGACTGTGCTCCAGAGTCCAGATATGTCTTGGCCACGAGGAGCTCGAGCGCCTCGGGACTGATATGCGGGGACAGCATGTGTGCCGCGGCCCAGCGCTTCAACAGACGCACGGCAGTGGAGAAGGACGGGAAGCGGTGGTGCATCGGCGCCATAGAGGCGTGGTGTGCCGGCGCGTGCACGAACCGCAGCGTGTTGCGGACAAGTGCTCCCTGGACGAGGCGGCGAGGAGGAGTTGGAAGGTTGCGGGGGATCCCGGGTGCTGGAGGCTCAAGAGCACGCTCTAACAGGGTACGCTCGCGCTCATGGTTGATGCGAATGCGAAATGCAAGCCCTTCGGGAAGGAGAACCTCGAGTGCCGCGGCGTCGTCAATGTCTGAGGCGTCCGCATCCAGCGCAATGGAGGTGCGGACCCCACGGAGATGGGAGTTGACCACACGTGCGACCTTGTCGAGCAATGCAAGTTTGAGCTTCTGGATCGCCGCCAAGTCGTCGGGCCACCGCGGCGAAGACTCGAACTGGAGTGTCACCTCGGCGACGGGCACATAGCCGAGGCACCCGGGAGCAGTTGAGGCACGCACAACGTCAACAGGATGCGGGACGAAAGTCGCTGCATATCGAAGCAGTTCCGACGCGGGGGCGACGTGTAGGATGGCCAGAGGAAGCTCCGAGTCAATATTCTTCAGAAGCTTGTACAGCGCGTCGTAGCCGTCCATCATCGGACGGAAGCCAAGCTTCTCCGAACCGACCGTGTTAACGGCGTTGCGAACCGAAACGGGGACCTGCAAAATCGAGAGCCAGGCCTCGCTGCTGGACACAGAGGTGACCTTCACATCCTCGCCAAGATGTTTCTGGACAAGCCACTCGGTGGCACGGCCAGGAATGAGAGCGGCCTCCTCGGGACGCTCAACTTCCCAGACAACCGACTCGGCGATTGATCCATCCTTGAATCTCCGAAGCTCTGCCTTCTCGCCCCACAGTGTGCGGAACGTTTCACAGCCCTCCTCGTCAGTCGCTGCCGGCCCCATATCCAAAACTCGGGTAGCCTGAGCGCCATTCAGGAGAAGGCCGATCGAGAAGGTGGTGTCGGAGAGAACCTCGGTGTGAACAAGTTTGGCACGATCGGTCAGGCCACGGCGAGTCACTTCGGCGGCACGGCGAGCAAGGCGTTCCACAGCTCGAGGGCGCTCGGCCTCTTCAACGAGGTCAGCGTCGTCGGAGGCTTCAGATACATCCACGCTGATTGTTAGCTCGACGGCTCGGGTTCCTTCAACTCACATCATATATTCATCGAAAGCAGTGGCGGCAAGGGACTGCCTGTGAACGAACACCTCCGCGAAGCGGTCAACGTTATGGTCCTCGAGCATTGCCAGCGTCTCGCGGGCGTAATGGCGGATGAGCTCGACGTCTCCCTTCTCCCACTCGGCGAGGATGTTAACGGTCCCCGACGGGTCAACGAACACATCAGAATACGACTCGGTGAACTCGGAGCGCGGAATTGCACCACCTTCGTTCGCCATAAAGACGGGAGTGGCCTCAAAGTCGGTGGTGGCGAGGAACTCCCATGCAGCTCGCAGTGCGCCCCAAGCACCGAGGCCCTTGCCGAGGCCGCGATTGCGTTTGGTTGCTGTGCGGACACTGCCCTTGATCGAAATCTCTCCACCGTTAACAATCCAACCGAGGAGCATCGATGCAAACCAGCCGCTCCCACCCCGCGCGATGGGGATGCCACGACGAGCGGTCCAGATACGCCACAGGGCGAGGAATTTTGCGACAACACGCTCCTGGGCTCCGAGGGTCTGGGACAGCCGGTGCAAGTGCAAGAGATTGGCCTTATGGAGTGTGTCATGGAGGATCGACGCGGAACACTGAGGCGTTGTTGTCGGCTGTTCATCATCCATGCGAATAAGCGATTTGGATGGATAGAGAGTGGCGAGAGGGAAGACGTCCTGGGGAACAGAGGCGTGAATGCGGATGTCGACAGCCTGCTTGATGCCTTGAGCTTCGTCGTCAGCATGATGCGAAGAATCTAACACCCACCTTTGCCGGCAGCAACCGAGATGATGGGACGGCGGGCATCCACGTACTCCCACGTAACCTCAACTCCATGAAGAGGTGAGTCCACCTTCTTCGCCTGAGTCTTGAGCGCTGCTGCAATGACGGCGAGGTAATGGGCGCGCTTGTGGAAGTAACGATAGACAGTGCGGTCCTTGGCCGAGAACATGGCCTGCGTGGTCAGCCTGCAGTCACAATCCTCCGGCCGCAGCCTACTCACCTGCGGCATCACGACAACAATGTCAATGTTTCCCGACTGCCCCTTGGCCTTCTTGTATCCGCCGCAGACGCTCCAGCTTCCGGCGACGACGACTTCCGCTGGTGCGTCAAATCCAAGGGTCCACTTAGGCTCGCCATGGAGCGGTGAGAGCGCTTTGGGGCCAGGGAATGGAACAGACCCGCCGAGCTTGCTCTTAAGGCGGGCTGCAGCCTTGCGAGGAGCGACGGCAGGGAGGGAGGGGAGACCGTGGACCAGGTCGTGGATGGCACTGAGGAGGGTCTTGAGGGTTGCTGCAGGGGTGGTGGAGAGAAGGGTTGACGCCAACAGCTGGTCGAGCTGCAATGAGAAGGTGTTCCCACCTGCGTCATCCGCAGCGCGCAGAGTATCGATCTCGGCAAGGGTGGGCGCCTTGTACAGGTTACGGGTACGGGACGGTCCAGCGGCGGCGGACGCTCCCTCCTCGTCGACTTCGCCGTTGTCGTCCTCATCCATCCCCTGGCTGCTCATGCTCTCATCCTCCTCATCTTCCTCCTCCTCCTCCTCCTCGTCGCTGTCACCCTGGGGATCAATCATAGGGTCCACGAGGGTCGAGTGCGCGGCGTATTGCGCCATCTCCTCGTCGAGAGCAGACTCTGGTGTCGCAACTTTGCGCGTCTAGACCGTCAGCTATGGTGCTCCACTGCCCAAGCAATATGCAGCCCACCTTCTTGGTAGGCTGTTCGCTGCCAAGAGACTTCCGCTTCGGCGCCATACTGCGGATATTACCAAGCGGGTGTAAGATGGTGAAGTGGTGGGTTGTTGACAGTAACAACAGTGTCAAACAGCAGAAATGTCATCCACCAAGTGAATTTCTGAAATTTCGAAAAGTGGCCCCGCAAAAATCCATCCATGCAGCCAAACGTCGCAGTCCTTGTTTTAACCTTTTTTTTCCACAAACCACTCGACCCAACATGACGAGCAACGCGCCACCACCGGCACCGAAAGTAGCGACGACGCCAACAGCAGAGGACGATGGGCCCAAGGAGTACAAGCCGAGTCCCAAGGTCGCGGTTGTCGTTGCCGGAGCTGCGGTGGGTTTGCATTCGCTTTGGCGGCTGGGTCCCTTCCCGGCTCGGTTGTCCACTTACACACGTAGCTCGCGGTAACCACCGCACTCACGATCCTGATCATCCCCTATGTGCGACAAGCTGCGAAGATCAGTGCGCCCACGCAGTTCCTCTCGCACGCGCACCGAGGTCGGACGCTGCGGCCAAACGTCCCGCCGCCAGTGGAAGAGGCTGCATTCCACGAGCCGCTGCCGAGAATTGTGGACGCAAACTCGGAGACTCTGAAGGCGCTGGCGGCATCCAAGGCCGCGGTGGAAGAGGCAGCGCTTGCTAGGGCAACGGCGGCGCGAAGCGGCGGTGCGTCTTTGACAGACCTTAGGAGCGAGGAGGACGAGCCGCTCCAACCCCCCGCGCCTGTGAACCCGGCCCTGTCTGGCGAGTTCAACGACGCAGAGGAGGACTACCACTTCGGCAAGCCGGTGTATGACGAGGCAGGAGCTCCGGTTGAGCCTGTATCGCCGTGGCTTGGGTTCCAGGCACTAGGCATTGCGACAGCGCTCGTGCTCGGGAGCGCTGGTCTCGGCATCTGGGGTGCGGCGAAATATCTGGGTGTTAACAGTGTGAGTGCAAGCGACCTTGTCCCGTGCGTGTGCGTGGGACTGGCATGGGGGGTATCAACTGGGGGAGAGCCGATGCTGCCAAGCCAACCGGGTCCGGTGGTCCGTAGGAAGAGGTCTGGATGACGGCGCAGGACTATTCTCGCTCTCTCTCTCCTTTCCCTTTTCAGAAGACTAATAGTCTCGCAGATGGAAGAGTTTGCGACCAAAATGCGCGGCTCGCTCGAGTCTTCCCTTCCCGAGCTCGTCGAAAACGTGCGCCGCGAGTCGGACGAGCCTGCACCCGAAACGCCTGATCTGCTGGACAAGCACGGCATCGACATTGACGACAACAAGCTCCGCTCGTGGGTCAAGAGCTGGGGCTATGGCGATGAGAGGAGGTAGGCGAATATGACAACACGTACGTGCATAGGCACATGGCATCGGCATACAAAGCGCATACGTACATAGACACATGGCATGGGCATCCCGCTCGAACCGCGTCTCTTGTGGGGACCACTCTCAACCTGATCAGTTTCGACCGGGCACAACCCGAAGGGAGTATGGTAGTTACATTGCCGGGATTTGCTGCACGTTAAAGGAGTGTTTCGCTGGAATCACGCAGGGTGCTTAGGGGGGAGGGATTTCTTGCGGATAGGAGATAGGAGTCATGGCGAGCCCGGCAGCCTGACGGATCTGATGGCGACTAGCCCACACAGGGGCACTATTGTGAACGCTCCGGGTTTCTATCCCCTTGTTTCCCTGTTGATCTGTTCTCCGGGAAGCAAGGCGTCTGTGCTGTGTCGTCAAGCTTCACCCAAAGGCTGAGCGAGACGGGGAACCGATCGCGGCGCATAGGTTCCGGAATCCCTGCCGGTCGCTTCCACATCCGTCGAAACCGCGGCGTCCCCGCCTGCTCAGGCCGCCAGCAACGGAGAGGAGAACTGACGCCGCCGGAGCTCTGGTGTGGTCGGCATCTCGTCCGTCTGTGTGTCCTACGTGACACTGTCATTGACACCACAAATCTCCCAGAGGAGGCGCGTTCCTGCAGCCACAGCGCGCTCGCCGCTTGCATCCATCACGTCTCGGTACCCCAGGGACACGTCGTTGCTCGCGCTGGAGCGGCTGCTTACACGGCATCTGTTATCCGTTATCTGATGTGCGGATCAGCGGCAAGGGCACGCAGGGACGGAATGGCGTTTGGACGATCAGGTCAGGGCATGAGCAAGCCGCAGGCACCGGCGGCCAGCTCTGCGACCTCACGTGCCCTGTCCCAATCAGCTGGACAGCTGGAATCACACAAGAGTTGTGGCGAGTGTCGCATGCCACGCGTGCGGCCTCGTCGCCCGACGTTGGCTCCACGGCCCATGTATCCCAGAGTGGCCCCAGCAATGAGCATGGCAGGTGGTGTTGCGCGTCATACCTACGCTGCGCTCCGCATGTGCCTGGGTGCATCGCGCGCGCGCGCCCGCTCAATGCATGCGCGTTCGAGTGGACCCACCATCTGCGTCGTTGCCCGCCTTCCCGAGGCCCACGATCCTGGCCCCCCTCGGTCCGGGAGGTGTATGCTTTACGGGCGGCGCCGGGGACCAGCTCTGTGCCTGACCCTCTGGGCGGCTGCGGCTGATGACACACTTGGCTGCTTGGGTGTCCTGATCATCTGCAAGCGGAGCCGGGGCGGGTCGGCTGCGGGCTTACACATTGCCTCCTGCCTCTCACTCTGGTCCGGGTGTCTTGGCACGCAAAAGACAGGACTTGGCCGCCGTGGGCCGCCAGCCGCTGACGTGCACATCCGCTCACTCGACTGCACGGGGTGTCTCTGCGAGTATGCCATGAGATTGCCCCGCCATGGTGCATTGCCCCTCCTCCCCCTCTTTCACACCTCTTCATCTCTCGCAATATCCCCAACGGCAATGTGGTCGTCTCCGGGCAGCACTGCGTACCTGTATGTCCTTATCGTCCTGGGCGTCGGCGTCCAGCTCGCCGCCGCAGCGGGCGGGAGCTGCGACCAAAACAACCTCACCACCTCGTACGTGGCACCCAAGGCCGGCAACGGCTGGACGTACCGCCTCGTCGCCAGCGGGCTCGCCAAGCCGCGCTCGCTCATCTTCGACGGAGAGGGTGCGCTGCTCGTGCTTGACGCAGACAAGGGCATAGAGCGCCTCACGTTTGACGACTATGGGGGCACCTGTCTGGCCGTCAACGAGCGCCAGACTGTGCTGAGCAATGAGGAGGTGGGTGTGCAGACACAGCATGAGTTGACGCGAGTAAGCTCAACCACGGCATTGCCTTGTCGCGGGACAACGGAACACTGTACGCGAGCACGGCGAACGACGTATTCGCCTGGACATATGACGCCAAGGCAGGGACGGTCGCAACGCCGCCGCGCACCGTGGTCACCGGCATGGCGAATGCGATGCACCAGACCCGCACGTTGATGACCACAACCACGGGGCAGCTCCTCGTGTCGCGGGGCAGTGCCGCCAACGCGGACGCCCAGGCGTGGAACCAGACCAGCGGGCATTGCCAGATCCGCCTGTTTCCGACAGACCAGCAGGACGCTCTTGACTATGCGAGCACGGGCTCACTCGTGGGGTGGGGTTTGCGCAACAGTGTCGGCGTCACGCAGCACCCCGTGACCGGTGGTATCTGGAGCGTCGAGAACAGTGTGGACAATGTGATGCGCCAGCAAGTTGACATTCACAACGACAACCCTGCCGAGGAGCTAAACTACCACGGCACCCCTGCCGAGCTGCGCGGCGCCCACCATGGGTATCCTGGCTGCTACACTCTGTGGGGCACCTCGGGCGTGCCGGGCTTGGCGGACGGCATGACGACTGGCAGCCAGTTCACAGTCGACAGCTCCGAGGGCGCCTCCCTGAACGGTACCGCGCCGACGGACCAGCAGTGCAACGCAAACTTTGCCGCACCCGAGATTGCGTTCCAGGCGCACACTGCTCCGCTTGACATCAAGTTTGACACTGCGGGCACAACGGCGTTTGTCTCGTTCCACGGCAGCTGTAAGTATGGGCCGAGTGCACTGGCCCTGGACCCGGACTGACCACGCACAGGGAACCGCGAGTCGCCAGTCGGCTATGCCGTCGGCACAGTAGCCTTCAACAGCACCTCGGGCCGCCCTACCGCCGAGCGCAACAGTACGACCGCGGTCACCGAGATCATGTGGAACGCAGACCTGTCTGCCTGCCCGGGCGGGTGCTTCCGCCCCGTCGGGCTTGCGTGGGACCACGCCGGCCGCCTGTTCGTGGCGAGCGACAGCACGGGCGAACTGTTTGTGCTCGTCCGCGAGGAGGACGACAACCGCCACCCCGCGGGTGCGGCGCCCCGGTCGGCCTCGGTCGACGTGCGCATGCTTCTTGGCCTCGTCGCACCGTTTGTGGGCATCTTATTATAATCTGTTGAGTCTGGAAGAAACGTAGATCACTTGTAGTTGGCAACTTGACACCATTGGTCCGCTGATTGTGAGTGTCCACTCTTGTGCATGCATGCGAAGAATACAGCGTGAGCGAGGGCAGTCAGTTGGCGCCGTACCTGGTGGTAAGCAACACAAGGCGACGTTGGTCATCCCGCGCTCGATTCAATCAAGATGCCGCTGCACAGCCCTCCTAGCCCTTGGGAAGGAACGTCGGCAGCGGGACGCAAGTTTACGCCCGTTTGACTCTGCACCCGGTGTGGAAACATGTCTGCATGGTGTAGGCTGGATTGTATCGTATCGTACACGGTATTGGTCCCTCCGTTTACTTCTTGCCATTCTTCTCCTCCTCCGCGTTCTCCTCCTTGGCGCGCTTCACATCCTCAGCCTTGATGCCCGCTGCCTCAGCCGCCTGCTCTACCTTCTTGTCCTCAGGTGTCTTGGCATCGTCAATCTCCTGCTGCACGTTTGCAATGCGGTTGTCAACTGGGGCGATGTCAGCGCTGTTGATGAAGGAAGCTTTTGTTCGCCTCATGACTCACTCAGGTTGTGAAGGGCCAGTACAGTGCGGATGATGAGGCCGAGGTACACCATGACATTCTGGTCGTTGACCTGGACGCGGAACGCTTTTCCGAGCTCCACGTCGCCGCCCAGCTGCGGGAGTAGACCGACGATCTCCTGCACCTGATAGATAATCTGGTGGTTGACGGGCATCTTGCCCTTGCGCACGTCGTTGAGGTATTCGGAGATCTCGACGAGACGCGCGTGGAGGCCTCGCAGCGACTCGAGCTGCGACGCTACGCGGTTCGAGAGGGACTGCGTCGTGAGGAGTGACGAAGACTGAGCAGCAGAGGAAGAAGAGATGTCGCGCAGCAGGTGCTCGACACCAATCTCCTCAGCCTCCTCAGCCTCGATCGTCGTCGGGACGTGGGCAAATGTCCGCTGCGTCGCCGTTCCGTCATCGCGAATCTCCTCAACGGCAAAGTATGCGTCCGTGGGGATACCCGTGTCGCCACGGCCGCCGTGCGGGCGCACATCCACAATCACCATCACCGGTCGCGGGCAAAAGCGCTTGAACAGCTCGGTAATCTCAAGGTCGGAAGAACGCAGGCGGGGTCCAGTATGGTAGAATCCTATCGGCCGCTCCTTGGCTAGAAACGTCAGCGTTACCAACACACGTCGTGAGCACAAAGACGACACTCACCATTGACTTTGCGGAACATGCGCCACATCTCCTCCGCGTAGTCCAGGTCAATAAAGAACGTCTTGGGATCTCGGTCATCCTCTTCGAACGGCACTGCGAACCTGCATGAATGAAGGTAAAGCATCAGGTGGATGAGAAGGCATTGGCAGCACGACGGAGACAGGTATCAGCAATTGCTACTATTGCTCCCGCGGTTGACTTACGAGTTGGCAACATTGATGGTCTTTCCATTGTCCTGTCCTAGAAGAACACCGAGCACGCGCTTCTTGTTGGGCAGGGGCACACGCGAAGCGTGGTCGACAACGGAGAGAAGAACGAGAGGGTGAATCGCGCTATGTGTCAATCATATGGACCCTATCAGTGGGAGGAGGCCGGAGGAAGCTGTAAGAGGCCGTCTATGGCAGAGACCCCAAAGCGTAGGGTCTTCAGTCGCCTCCTGGGGCTTCCGATGACAGTGCCATGGATCGAAGGTCCACTGTGAGGAAACACCACTCACACATTGGTTGCGGACAGCTCGTTAGCCTGTCAGCTGTCAGCTTGTGTCTCGTATTCTCGTTGCGTAGACGACGTACCTGAGCAGTAGTGAGTCCGGGCATTGTTCCTGCCAAACGTCCGACTAGAGAGTGAGAGTGAAGGTAAGTGGTTGTTGATATCAACGACGTTGTCTGTCCTCGCCATGATGACCTCGATCTTGGACATTGACAAACGCACGCGCGTCAGCGTTCCATGCGACAACGGAACCAAATGGATATATTATTGGCCACCTAACCAGCGCCGGGTAGGCTTGCGGAGAGTATTGGCTGAGGGCCTGAAAGTAGGCCTGCCATGACATCATTAGGCCATCACAATCTCCTCTTGTAACCCCCAGGACGTTAGTATCTCATGTTTTCCTTGCATATCGCCTGGCGCGCGTCAGGGCTTTGGTCGTCTGATCGTTGATCGTTTGACAGTAATCAATCGAATGTACATGGGTCCTGACAGAATCTCCATCTCCGTCTCTTCCCCCGTATGCGGTTTGATACGTTGCCGCGGCCTCTACCAATGACGGTGTCGACGTAGGAGCGTGGGACCCCGGTGTTTCGCGTACGTGGCGACCGCCGCCCAGTGTGACTGAGGCGCCGCGGCGCGCGAGGGGACATGTGGAGCACGAACTTGTACCTCTTGCACAACATCCCACCGTGGCTGTATGGCTGATACAGCCAAAACGACGCCATCGCTGGCACACAAGTCCCATGTGGCCACCAATGAACTAGCATCACTATGGGTGGATGGGAGGCTTCGTTCCCTGCCGTGAACTTTAAACTGGGCTCACAACAGCTCAGGCCGCGCCAAATATTACACATTGCGAGCCTCAGGAATGCTTGACGACCTTATCTCGGGCCTGTCTCTCGCCAATCATAGGCCACCGATCCGAACATCCAATGTCATCGCACGTTATGACGAGGTCAGCTGACGTTGGGGTTGTCAGTAGGACCGCTTAACTGTGCGGGGCAACGCCTGTCGGCATGTCCCGAACGTCGCCCACTGGCTGCTGGCCGCCGGCGAGCGGCAACAGGAGCTCGATGCAGGATTGCACGACGTCAGCACGATATCGCAGCGAGCGTTCTTCGAAATAGTCGGTGGTGCCCATGTTCCGAGGTCGTGCCTTGCACCTGCAATCCACCGGGTGCCGGGTGTCGTTCTCATCTCCCCTTTCCCGACTAGGGCTCCTCATACTCAGGTGACGCTGGCCCGCTGGGCTTCTCGGTGCATTTTAGCGCTATCTTCGAGTCCGCTTGCCCATGACAAAGCAATAAAGCACTGGGAAATCAAAGACCTATATAAGGCGAGAGCGGGTAGAGTGCCACCCTCCAAACCACCTGGACGAACGCTTCCCACCGAATTTCGACGACTCGAGTGCCCCCGCGTACAGCACCAAACGAAAACACACCACAAATCGCCACCACAGCACCCAGCGATCTCTCCTCGCCACCACTCTCTCCACCTCAACAATGCTCCAGCTCGCCCGCGTCCGCCTCTCGCTCGCCACACGCCCCCTCACCCGCGCCATCGCCATCAAGGCGCCCGGCTACGGTTCTCCCGAAGCCGAGGGCCCTCTGTATTCCCACTCGTCTGCCGTCGCCGGCGTCGTCCACGGGGCGCGTCCCGACGCCAAGGGCAAGGGTGCCGCCGAGCAGGCCAAGCCGAGCAAGGAGCGCAAGCCCAACAGCAAGAACGCCAAGGTGACCGGCGGCAATAACTTCCAGGAGCTGCGCGAGATGCACAACGTGAGTGGCACGCGCACCGCAGCTCGGACCCATGCGCGTCGCTAACAGGATCAGCAGGGCCGCGACTAAGCGGTGGGGCCGGCCGCCCCCCCTACGGGAGCTCAGATCCACACCGGCAAGATTCGCACTGGCTGGTGTTGGAAGGAGTACCCGCCGCTATCAATGCCTGAGGCACCCGTAGTCTCACACTCGTCCTCACCGCTCGCCCGAGGTCAACGGGCCAACGGATGACAGCGGTTGATCGGCCGTCTCTCTCCCTATCTCCTCCCCATCTCTTCTGGAACCATGCCCATCCAATTCTCCCGACACCCAGCACCACCAACACACCCGCGTGCCACTCACACACGCCTGCTTGTCACTCGCACATGTCCAACCCCATATGCCACACGCCCGCACTCCACACGCACATACATCAACCTATACAACAACACGCCATGCCCTATACAGCTACAGCAACAGCAGCAACAACGCATCGTCGTGCCGATCCGCACCGCGGCAGTTGACGACGACAACAGACGGGGTCCCACATCAGCGGACCCAGTTGGAGGAAGCGACGTAGACAGTATCAGTTCCGGTCTCTAAAAGAAGAAGCAGTAGCTTGACGGTCAGAAGTATCAGAAGCCTAACCCAAAGTGTATATGCAATATCGGTATACGAAAGCGCGTTCAGCGACGAGGGGTACATACAATAGAGGAGCACCCCTAAGCGCTCGACACGGGCGGTAGCGGCAGAGGACAAGAGGCATGAACGACGCGTTGCGTTGTGATCGAAAGGGGCGCAGGCGGGGGCGGGTGCCACATCTGGTTCTGTCGCGCTGTCCAATCCCGCGCACCAGTGCCCCATGGAGTGAACGTCGATCGCATCGCCCCGCACAACAGCTCAGGTCGATATCATTGCGACAACCTTGGGGGACCTGTTCTGGCAGATCTAGGACGGCGGTGGTTGGAGACGTTGCCCACCGCCGTCGCCCACCATCGGCGAGGCGCTGGTAGCCGCCTTCGGCGTGTGGCCCGACCAAGCGAAACAGCCGAACAGCAGCCGCCGGCACGTGCCCGGGGCCCGCTCCTGGGGCCCGCAAAGTGCTGGAGCTGTGGGAATCGGGGCACGCATGGCCTGGCACCGCGCTCCCTGGGCAAGTTCTGGATCAAGGAAAGTGGTGACGTCGTTGGTTTGCGTGAACATGGAGAACCGGGTGTTTCGCTTAGCGACGAAAGCCAGTCGTCCTTCGTCCTTGCCTCTGCGGCCCCTAGACCCCCGACCGCGATCGTTCACGGAGCATGCTATCACCGAGTGTCGCCGCGTTGCACACGTTCATATCACACTAAGACATTCGTCAGGTCTGTGCAAAGAGAGAGGACAGGGACAGTCCTTGCCGACCGGCAGGGACAGCCTCCTCATCAATCGACTGATCAGCAACAGGGGCGTCATCACCGCTCTCTTGCCAGTCTGATCCCCGCCTTGCTCGATGTGGGACCCAGAGTGCTAATCCTCATCATCAGCAGTCAAGGCTATGGCCGGACAGCCATCCACAATGACCATGTTAGAAGGATATTGACCTCTGCACCTTACCATATGCCTACCAACAGAGATGTAACCCTGACAGGACAGCAGCGTGCCCGGAGTCAATAGCGGTCCTGAAAGAGAAACCCGCACAGCGCTACCGGGAAAAGTCTCGAGCGCATATGGTTGATCTGCGACGTCCGGCACTTCAGCGCGCAGAGTATTGTCCCCTGTTCATAGCCGTACCCAGGCCGCCTTCATCTTGTCGCTCGCTTCTCTTCGCGCGCCCTGGAGCCTAACGAGGACAGAGGTGCGTCCTCCGTCTCGCATTCTCCTGGACACAACTCTGGACACGCAACAACCTTGAGCATGACAGCTGGCTTGAGATGGGTTTCGGAGGAGCTCTTGTCTTCGCATGACCACGCCGCCCCAAGGTGCAATACTCTCTGCCTGAACCACGTCTCTGAGCCGCAATCCAGGGCCGCAGCCGTGGGGCTGGACGCGGTACGCTGTATTGTGTATCGCTGTTATCGCCGGCCCTTGGTCTCGACGGAGCAGCAGATGTGTATTCCGGCGACAGTTCACACAGAGTGAAGAGGCATGTTGGCGGTTTTCTCGTGGCACCCTGCGCACATAGCACCTCGCTCGACGTCTCGTCGCCCCCCCCCCCTTCCCTCCCGCGTATCCTGATCCGAACGGTCATTCGTCCCCTCTCCCTTTGCTTGCAAGCAAGTAGCGCGGGGAAGCCGCAGCTGTGGACGGAACAAGCTCCTGCTCGCCCAGGCATCGGTCAGGCGGAGGATCCTGTATGTTCCACTTCAGTCTTCACATTTCCCGTATTGTCCGTCTATGACGATGTGTGTGAGTCAGTGAACGTTAGAAAGATCCTCAACGTTGTGACGCGTATCGACCACCTTGCCCACGGCCGCAAAGACCCGATCGTCATTAGTCCCTTGTGGACCCGTGTCGTGCCCACCACGACGGCCACGGGAGGGGGTATCGGGGCATTTCTCTGGTACACTACAATCTTCTGATCGTCTACAATGCAAGCAAGGGGTGCTACGTGAACTGCCAGGCGTCAGCACAAGTCCAAACCAACAACACGGCGGGACTCACAGTGGCAAGGTAGCTCTCAGCCACGATACGGGCGCGGGCGTTAAGGGAGAGCTTCATCTCGGAAATTTCCTTGTCAACATCCTCCATGAACTGGATGATAAAGTCGACAAGTTTGTGCTTGAGCATCGTCTCCGAGTGGAAGTTGGTGATGAGGAACGAAATGTCATAGCCCTGTGGGGAGAAAGAGCAATTGCGGGAGATAAGCGGATACGCAGATGAAGAGTCGGTGTCAGCAACAGCCAACAGCACTGCACCACGGGCCCCGCTGGAACTCACAGGGAGGGGCTTGCGACGGAGGACAACAAAGTTCTCCGCACGCATCGTCATGAAGCGCGTAAACTTGTGGCACAGGATCTTCTCAATCTCGTCCGCCTGCTTAATCGAGATGGACACACGAATAGAGTTTATAGAGGGCTCGATGAGCACCTTCTCCATTTCGTTACGCGACACGATGAGCGGCTGGAGAAGAACCTCGGGCGAGGTTCTGGAGCGTGTTAGTCTGCAAGGTTCATGCGAAATCCGTCTGCACTGCACGCACCGTGACTCGACCTCGGGTTTGTTATGCCTCTCGACGTTCTGCGACGCAAAGTTCTCGAGGGTAAGCGCCGCGGTGAGCGTTGCCCGCACGGCGTTGAGGTAAGGCCGGAGTGTGTTGGACTGGGGGTGTCAGTGCGTGAGGTTGGGCAGGGGGATGTATGTGCGTTCAGTAAGATTGAGTGAGCTCACCATGGTGGATGGAGCAAGGTCACGGCCTGATTCCTGGACAAGAGGAAAAGAGCTCGAGGAAAGGGTACCGAGCCGATAGAAGTGCTAGTATCGAGGGCTGCCGCTCTGCAACGATGGAGAAGAAATGTTGACGAGGTTGAGGTGGATGTTGGTAGTGCAACGTCGGCTTCGATGGTGACGCAGTGCCCGTCAGGATAGGGCGATCCCACGCCTATTCCAGTGTGAAAGCCATAGTTACTTGCAAAACGCCTAAAAAGGGAAGCTCGATTAGGCCTGCAGATGGGAAGCGGGAGCAAAAAAATGACAAGGGTCTTGAGGGTCTGTGTGACGTCTTGTGTTGAGATATTTTTGTGGACTGCGAACGTTCCAAACAACACCACTTCGCACCTCGCATTCTCTCTTCTCCTTACATCAGAGCTTGCTCTTCCCCTTCCCCCTCCATCTTACACCCTAATCAAAACATTCTCAAAATGACCGTCCGCATGAACCTCTGGGTGAGTATCTCGGATCCACCGCTACGGCCGTGGTTGTCGTGTTCTGGTTGGTGGTGGCTTCGCAAGACCTGCCCAATTCAGATCCTCTCAACTGTCAATGAGCGCTTGCGCAAGCGCCGCGACAGATTAACAGAGACCCAAACGTCTCAGTCACACAATCTGCTTTCGCTGACTTTTAGTCTCTTACCCTTCTCCCCGGAGAGCCTGTCCCACTCTACGTCCGCCGCGACTTCGAGATTACCAACGCCGCGCTCGGCGAGGAGCTGCGCTCCGCCGACGGCCGCTCGGTCGTCAAGGTCACCCACAACCCTCTTCCTCCATCGGCCTTTGAGTCGGACTCGGAGTTTGACTCGGACGAGGAGGACGAGGAGGAGGAGGATGACGAGGACATGGAGGGCGCCGACGAGGAGGAGGAGGATGACGAGGAGGAGGAGGGCGATGACGAGGACGACGAGGACGAGGACGAGGACTCGGACGACGACGACATCCTCGAGGAGACTTCTGTCATCTGCTCCCTGACCGCTGGCAAGATTGAGCAGGCGTCGCTCAACCTCACCTTCGTTGAGGGTGAGGTCGTCATCTTCGAGGTGACTGGTGAGAAGTGAGTGATACGCCTGTGTTTGGGTTGAATGTTTCCTGACTTTCCAGCGCCGTCCACCTCATGGGAAACTACATCAACCAGTGGCCCACTGAGGAGTCGGACGACGAGGACTACGACTCGGACTACGACTCGCACGATGACTTTGACGACCTCGAGCTCGACGAGGAGGACGAGTTCGACGTTGAGGAAGTTGAGGTTGCCCCTAAGGGGTAGGTGCCGCTATTACTGTCTTATTTATTGGCTGTTCTAACAATCCCAGGAAGATCACCGCCATCGAGGAGGCTCCCAAGCCTGCCAAGGCCGACAAGAAGCGCAAGGCCGTGGAGGTTGAGGTTGAGGAGGAGAAGCCCGCGACCCTCACCAAGAAGCAGAAGAAGGCGCTTGCGCAGCAGCTCAAGGCCGAGGAGGAGAAGAAGGCTGCCACTGCCGCTCCCGCTACTGCTCCCAAGAAGGAGGCGAAGAAGGAGGAGTCCAAGAAGGTGAGGAGGAAGTGAGAGAAGCGGGAGTGCGAAGAAGTCGGTATGAACAGCAATAAGCGTAGTGTTCCTGAGGTACGATGCGATATCGTACCCTGTGTCCATTGCGTAGCTGCATTCTCACAGCCGTTCTGACCATTGTATTCTCTCGCCTTACTTTCCCAACCATGCTCGCCATATTAACGACAACAGAAGACTCTCCCCTCTGGCCTCGTCATTGAGGACACCAAGGTTGGCTCGGGCGCCGGTGCCAAGCGCGGCCAGCGCCTCGGCATGCGCTACATTGGCAAGCTCACCAACGGCAAGCAGTTTGACGCCAACACCGGCGGTGCGCCCTTCCGCTTTGTCCTTGGCCGCGGAGAGGTCATTGCCGGTTGGGACCAGGGCCTTGTTGGCATGCAGGTCGGCGGTGAACGTCGTCTCACCATCCCTGCCAAGCTCGCATACGGCAACCAGAAGATCCCGGGCATCCCCCCCAACTCGACTCTCGTCTTCGAGGTCAAGCTTGTCTCGATCAACTAAACGGTGGCATGTTTCCTTCCGTCCCTATCGTAGCGCATGTTCACACCACATATTACATGGCACCAAAAGTACGGGTGTGGCGGCGGCCTCATAATGCAGACGAGAAAACCTCATGATGCGAATACAGCTTTTGTAACCTTTGATTCTTCTTGAGCCGGCCTTGACTGACGAGGACGAGGACTGCATGGCAATGCGCTGAATCACACTAACAATGATACTACGGAACGATCCATTTTGTACTCGGCCCGGGCACATCGAGCCCGCTATCGCGCGAGAGCCTCCGTACCTCGATGACACTGCTGCTTGTGCTCCCGCGGCGGGCGCGCTCTGCTGACGCACGCCGCCCGGGATCCAGGTCGATCTCCAGCCCGGGTCCACCCCGCTGGAACCTGTACCCGATATACTTTACTCCAGCGCGCAGCAGGCCGTCTACGAGCGAGGTGACCGCCTCCTCGTCAAGCCGCAACCGGTTGAGCGTGATGCACTCGAGGTGCCGGCCGGGTTGGCCGCGAATAAAGTTAGCGGTGGCGGGAACGGCTGCGAGCGGGAGCGGCTGTTCGAGGTGCAGCACACGCAGACCAGGAATGTAGAGCGTCTCAAGGAGGTGTTGCGGGAACGAAGGGAGCTCGGGGGTACAGTCGAGGCGCAGGCTCAAGACACGAGTCAGGTTGAGTCGGAGGACGAGGTCGTCGATCTCCGACACCTGCTGTTAGCCTGCTCTCTCGATCACCCCCTCTCCCCCCTTCCACTGAGGGAGTGCGCGAGAATGGGTTCCGTAGCGGGGGCCCAAACCATCACCACTGCATTCGCCACGGGCCATATACCGAACCAGCCGCCGCCTGCACAGGCAGCTCTACACTCACCGGGATGCGGCGGCCCCGGTATGTTGCCGTCTCGATTTCACCGTCATGCTTGGTAGTCGTACGTGTCCATCCTTTGGTGGAGAAGATGCGAGTAAGGAAGCCTGAGTCTTTGCCGCCCACAAGGTCGTCAAGGGGCTGCAGCGGGTGTGGCGGAAGGAGCTTGGTGTGCTCAGACTGGGGGATTGGGAAGGGCGTCACTGTGATGGTGATTTCATGGACTGCAGGCTCAGCTCAGCGGCGGGAGGAGGTCAGGACGCACACTCAGTGATGTCCGAGTCGGCGGCGAGAGCAGCGGACGCGGAGGACGAGGGCGCACTGGCGGTCGGAGCAGAGGGGACCGGCTCGAGGACCTGTGCGGGTTGGGCAACTGTGTCGGTCTCTCCAACAGGAGACGGGCTGCTTCTGAGAAGCGTATCGGTTACTGTGGCCATAGCGGGGGTGGTTTGTAAGGGGCAGTGATGAAAGGAGGGATGACAGATGGGGCAGCGAGTGAGGGTTAAGTTCCTGAAGGGAGGTTTTAGGAGACGGGAACAAGATAGGACAAGTCGTATCACCGTTTGAAGAAGGATGTTAGAAGGATGGTCAGACGAGTGTATTGTCTCCAGAGCGCCGACAAGCACCTTGATGCTCGTGCCGTCTTCGATTGCGTTCTCAGGCGCTTTACGCGTTGCTAAGGACACGCACAGAGCGGGGGGGACCATAGATCTCAAGAAGGCCAGTCGGCGTTCGAGTTCGCTACGACGATACTCCACGCACACCGTTCCCTTCTCTAGGAAGGCACCCCGATCTCGGCGCTTCACAAACTCCAGAAGGGTTGGACGAGGAAGGGCCGGTAAACCAGAGCCAGGGGCCCAGCACCAAACGGTGGCATGATGCCCATGAGCCTCATCGCTTGGGGAACAGAGGGGGACACGTCGGCTTGGAACCAGTAGAAGGTACTCTGTGCTCGCCGCTGGTTCTAGCTCTGGGCGTGGGTGTGGGTAGTAGGGTAATCAATGAGGTCATGCTCGTCGTGAGTGGGTCTTGGAAGGTCATTAATGAGTCGTCCGGCGCGGAAATCCACAGGCGGTTGTGAGCCGCCGACATACGATCGGGAGGCAGTGGGGTGACGTCGGCATGCGGTGGGCCCATCTCGACGACGATCACAGCTTTGTGCGTTGCGCCGAGATGCCAGTCCAAGGACGAGAGGACTGGGGCTGTCTGGATCCTGGAGCCACCTCTGGTGTGAGGACCTGTCACTTGTTGGGTGAACTGGTTCCGATGAGACAGTGGTTCCGATGAGGCAGAGGGATCACAATCGTAATCTGAAGCGCTCAAGCGATAACGAAGCTCACGTGACTGATATGTCAGATGACGTCAACTCGACTGTGCTGACCTCGATCAACTTGTGGGTGGTGATTTGCGTCGTGCCTGCCTGCACATTGTTGATTATCCAGAGGGCATGCAGCATCGTTTCTGTGCTCTCCAGTACTCTTGTCCTGCCCATACCATGCCCAAGGCATCTCCAAACCATCAGTCCTCGCGCACAGCCTGGCTCATCGTTGCATCCCGGACCCATATCGAGCGTGGCCGCGCCGGCGGCTTCGCGCAGGTCAACCACGGCCGCCGCGCCGGTCTCGACCGTATGCAGATCGGCGACAGGGTAATTTGCTACGCGCCGACAATCGAGATGGCCAAGCCGCCGAAGGCGACCGGTGTTGGAGCAAGAACCCATGGCAGCTTTGGCAAGCGGACGAAGGCCAACACAAACCCAACGTGCCCGAGCGTCCAGGCTCTTGAGCACGCCGCGGTCTCCCCTCCAGGCCCCAAACCAACCCCCCTCAAAGCGTTCGTCGCTCTCGGAACCGTGTCTTCGGAAGTGTACCAATGCGAGGAAGACGGGTGGCGCCCCTTCCGTCGAGGCGTTGTCTGGGACGGGGATGCGACTGCCGTGTCTCTCGAGCGCGTCAAAACGCGACTGAAACTGTGTTCAGACAAGCACTGGGGCTATCGCCTTCGCGCGGGGCTGGTTCCGCTCGAGGCGAGTGACTTAGAGATGCTCGAGGCTGCTATGCGTAGTGTGAAGCGGCAATGAATTGTGATTCCAATATGGCCACTTTCTGTCGGACGAATATCCTCCAATTCACCGGCACCCGGTCCGTGATCATTCCAAGCTTCCTCCGGTAGATCGACATGCCTTACCCTAGCTTGGTGATCTCCCATCCATTGACCGCCCACAAGACCATCGGACATGGAGCCCCGACTGGCGAGTCTTGCGTTTGGCGGCGCCAGATGCAAATCCCCGGACTCTACGGCCATAACAATGCCGCGCCCACGAATGCACTAGTCATCCACGAGATCGACGTGGCTCAACCCTCCCTCCTCGGTCCGGCCGGTCCGCTGCGGCCAAGACACAATTGCCATCGTCCAACGATAAGGAGCGCGATTGATCCGAGAGCCGTCTTGGCCCGTTATCTCTTAGCCGCCAAATGCCTGCACACCTAGGCAAAGCCCTGGGAGTGTGGCTGACTATGGGCTCCGCGGACTCACGACGGGCACGTGTCCGGGTCCGCAGGGGGGTTTATGATGCGAGGAAGGCTGAGGCTGCCGAGATGCCGATCGCATTAAGCTGTGGAAGGGTGACATATGCGACAGGACGATGGCGTCGCACTGTTCTTGCCCTGTCGTGCTGGTTAGTTACAGGAAGGCAGCAGGTCCCAAGCGGCAGACGGCATCTCTTGGGATCTGGAACAGCAAGCTGGCTCGGTGGACTGGAACCTGTGTGGATACGTCGGCCTCCGCTGACTGCCGTCGATTGCCGTCGCCGGACTGGAATGAGATTGGGGAATGCAGAGGACAGTGGCTGCCCGCCAGTAGCCGTCACGCGTGGCGGGCCGGTGTTCCGGAGCACGTCCGGGTGGGAATGCGGGCCGGCATGCGGGCGGCATGCGGGCGGCAGAATTGCTAAAACTGCCGCCACACCGCAGGGCAGCGGCCGACGGAGCTCCTGGCTGGAACGCTGTCCAAAGGGATGGGACGACACTGTGGCAGTTTTGCCAAGCTCAAGGCTCCACAGGGGTTGCTACAGGGGAACCAGGTACTACTGGCCTGCGGCATGCCTGCCTCAGTTCCTCTGGGTCAATTCCGAGGCCGTCAAATTGCCTGTCCTCCAGCCTATGAGCATGTGACCAGCTCAGGATCCCACCCTCGGGGACCCTGCATCCCGCCCTGAGACCTGTGGTTATTCCAGCTTGCGAAACGCAGGCCTCCTGCATTCATTTCCTTGAGCGCACGGGGCTGGGGGACCTCGGCCGTCGTAGGAGTTGCTTACGTCACTGTTTGCGGCTTTCAGCCTCTTTTTTTGCGCCTCCTGATTACCCTCGTCAACCTCGGACGACAGTCCCGGTGGCACACAATACCAAAGGGCGAAGGAATCCTCTCGGTCATGGTACCTGTCGTGCGGGAATGCACCATCACCGGCAGCCCTTCCGAAGGTGAGGCGGCATCCTCGTCTTGCGCACGAATCCCTTGCATCCAGCTTGCCGCTCCCCCCCTCCCCGCCCGCGTCCGTACCGTGAGCCGGCAACCGTACATCCGCCTCGGGCCACCAGCATCTGACCCGCTGCGGCTCCTCTCTTCGCACGGCGGACCCCACCCTGGCCGCGCCTGCCAACCGACCCCAGCGGCAAGGTTCTTGGCTGAATCGACCCCCGCTTCCACCCCGCCCGCTCCTCCGGACTCCCCGGTTCAGGACGGCCGTGGAGGCCCACCCCCCTCCCCTCTGTACCGCGTTGTACCGGAACGTGGTCCGGTGAACTGGAGCGTTCGGGGTTACGGAGCTCCAGCCGTCCGATCTTTCTCTCGGTCATTGTTGTCGATGGTTTATTAAAGACACGGGTCGACACCTCTCAAGTCGTCCTCATCCACATCACACAACAGTCCTCTTCTCCATCTACACTACACAGTACCTTCATCACCGATTGCTTTCATCCATCGCAACCGCAGACTCTTCCGCTCGACTTTTTACCAGCGTCTGAATACAATGACCAACACTGTGGTGAGTGGCCAAGCCCCAATTTCCCCAATCTTCCAACCTTGTCTCAAGTCTTCCTCTTGGCAAGGAACGCGATTTCTGTAACACACGCGCAGTCGCTAACTTGCCAGCTCCCAGTGTCCTCACAGGACGTGAAGCGCAACTCCATCGACCACATCGAGTCGCATGACGAAATGAAGCGGGCATCGTCGGACGTGCACGCGCACCACAACCTTGCGGGCACCGGCCACCACCATGACAAGGCGCTTGACGCCCTCGGCGACGAGCAGGTCACGATGACGGATGCTGAGGTGAGTACTCGCGTGCGCGCGCGCCCGCGTGACGAGCGCCCTGGGAAGCTCTGTGATCCCCGCGAGTGTGCACAGACATCGTGCGCATATCCACAGATCTGGTCCCCGGGTTCTCATCATGCATAACCCCCCCTCAAGCGCTCAAGTGCTGACCAATGTGCAGAGCCGTCTCGTGTGCCGTAAAATCGACAAGAACATCATGCCCATCCTCATGTGGGTCTACTTCCTACAGATTCTCGACAAGAGCTGCGTCGGATACGGCGCTGCCTTTGGCATGAAGGATGAGGCACACCTCGTCGGCAACCAGTACAGCATGATCTCCTCGTCGGGATACTGGGCCCAGCTCGCCCTCTGCTGTGGCCCCACCGCCTGGATGATCGTCAAGATCCCCACCCGCTATCTGCTTACGGTCTGCCTCTTTTGCTGGGGTATCGCGATGATCGGCCTCGCCTTTTCGCGCTCCTTCGGACCCCTCCTCGCAAACCGATTCCTCCTCGGTCTCTTCGAGGCCGTCGCCATCCCCCTCTTCACAGTCATCACAACCACATGGTACCGCCGTCGCGAGCAGCCTCTGCGCATCGCCATGTGGTACGGCACTAACGGTGTCGCGTCCATGCTTGGCTCGCTCCTCACCTGGGCCCTCTCGTTCATCAAGAGCCCGCACCTCTACGTCTACCAGATCCTCTTCCTGACTGTCGGTCTCGCCACCGTCATCACCGTCCCTATCCTGTTCTGGCGCCTTGACAACAGCCCCGCTGAGGCTCGCTTCCTCACCCCGCAGGAGCGCAAGTGGGCCATTGAGCGTCTGCGCGACAACAACACTGGTGTCGAGACCAAGGAGCTCAAGTGGCGCCAGGTCGCTGAGTGCTTCTACTCGCTGCCCATCCTCATCTTCTTCTGCATCACGTTCTGCATCAACACTGGCGCTTCGGTCACCAACACGTTCGGCCCCCTCATCATTAAGGGCTTTGGCTTCGATGCGCGCCAGACCATCCTGCTCAACATCCCCTTCGGCTTTGTCCAGACCTGCGTGTGCTTTGCCGGCTGCATCCTTGCCGCGCGCTACGGCTACAAGGGCTTTGTTCTCATGGCCTTCATGCTGCCTTGTGTCGTTGGTTCGGGAATTCTCTTCGGCCTCGGCGGCCACGTTGGTCAGGAAGGTCCCAAGCTCTTCGGTTACTACCTCATCGGCTTCCTCTTCGGTGGCAACCCGCTCGTGTTCTCGTGGCTGGCCGCCAACACTGCTGGCCACACGAAGAAGTCGCTCGCCATCTCCATGTGCAACGCTGGCTCCGCTGTCGGCAACATTGTCGGCCCCTACCTCTTCTTGAAGGGTGCGCCCACATACAAGCCCGGTCTCTCTGGTGTCCTCGGCATCTTCGTCGCGTGCATGGCTCTCAGCGCCGGCCAGATGTTTGTTCTTCTCGTCCTCAACCGCCGCAAGGAGAAGCAGCGTGTCGCCAACGGCAAGCCCGCCAAGATCGAGAACGCGTCCATGGAGAAGACCTACCGCCAGACCGCCGAGGGCAACCTCGGCCAGCAGGCGTTCGCTGACCTCACGGACATGGAGAACGACGAGTTTGTGTACACGTACTAGACGCGCGGAGTGGGCGAAGGCAGGGCCTTAGTGGAATGGGGGTGTATTGTGCTAGATAGTAGGACTGGTGTCACCTTGAGTGACCCATGGTGTGTATTGCTTCATTTTTCTGTTGATAGTGACGACGGTCTTAGTAACATGGATATCTGCTCATTTTAACGTGCTGCACAGACTGGTAATGGCGAACAGACGGCAGGAAAGACAGGCCGTGGCTGGACGCACTGATTCAATCACTGGACTCGAACATTCCATAAGCATATAGCATAGAACACATAGGAACCAGAAAGCAAACGTAGAACAACAGACTCTACGTGAGTAACAACGCCACATGCAATACAGAAGAACGGGTCCCTGGCCCAACGTTAGCACTGGATGGGTAAGTGAACATACGAAGAGTATAAAGATATAACAGCAGTATAAGAGATCAAGAACCGCGACGCGCCAGATGACAGCGGGGCAGAACCAGATACTATGTGACCTGGTGGCGCTACTCGTCGCCCGGCTGTGAGGACGTCCAAAGCTGGACTCGACCGGACGTGTTGCCGCCTACAACACAGTCGACTCGGCTGGGGTGACTGGCCGTTACGGCGGGTACGGCTGTGATGCTGCGAGACGAGTCAGCTTCGTCGAATAACCTGCCTGCCGGCACTCACCCATCAGTCCAGAGGGACACAATCTTGTCACCTGTGGCTGCGATCACGTCCAGGCGGCGCTTCATGTTGCCGACCGTAAAATGAGGGAGGTACTCGGTGTTGAGGCTCCACTGCGCTCGCAGGATCGTGAGCCAGCGTCCAGTCTGACAGTCGTGGGGTACAACGCGCGATGGCCGGAAGTGAGTCGGCGCAATTGGCGCGTCGAGAACGAACTGCTGCGGGTTGAGGGTGAAGATGCGCAGCTTGTCGTCGTAGCTCGTCGTCAGGATGCGGTGCCCGAAGGGGTCCCAGTAGGCGGCAGAGCAGCTCTTGCCGTGCTGGAACGATGCCCGGAGGAGGCCGCTGCCCCTAGGCTTCTTCATGTAGTCCTTGATACGCTCGTAGTCGATGCTGCTGGTTGGGTGTGTGGCCAGCAGCCTGTCCTCGCCACTTTCCATCTTCGGCGCAGTGAGAACCTCGCTCCCTTCCGGCTTGAGCTTGGACAGGTGACGGACGTCCCATATGCGCATGTGCTGGTCGTTGCTTGCGGTGCAGATCAGATGCGGCATCATGGCTTCGGGTAAGCTCGATAGTGGGCAATCCTACCACTTACGGTTTATACTGATGCCGCCAAGCTTGGCTGCCCGCCCCGCCTCCTGCACGACCCAGCGACGTCGCTCGCCAGCCGGCTCACGGAAGTCGCAATGCGAGATGCCGCCGTCCTTGTCCACAATCCACGCCTCGCGGCCGCCGGGCGTCAGGTCGAAGTGCGTCACGAGCATCTCCTCGTCATCAAACGCGAACAGCTCGGTCGAGGTCATTGTGTTGAAGTCGATTTGCCGCAAGGAGCAATCGTAAGCTGATGTAACAAGCTGAGTGTTAGTGACTGTTAGAATGATGTGCATGGCGGCATACGGCCTCAGGATGCGCGTCCCATGGGGTCACTCACACTTGAGCCAGCAACGGGGTCAACCTTCATGCAAGTAATGCTGTTTCTTGCATGAGCTTGGATGCGCCAGACACGGCCTGTTCCATTGTCATCGTCCTCATCATCGGGGACCGACGGCCCCGGGCCCATCGCATCCCAGCTGGGGTAGGTCAGCTTTCGCACATTGTGTTGCTGATCACATACATTCCCAGCTGGCCCTGCTTATCGCCAACCAGCACAAGTGATTTCGTTGGCTCTGGGTGCACGGCCATGGCGTACACTCGCTCACTCGTCACCTTGGTGTTCGCCTGTAGCACCATGTTGCTAAATGCGGATTTCAGTCGCTCCACCTCGGCTGGTGGTGTGTCGCCGTCGGCGTACGCGTCCTTACGGCTGAGGTTCTTTGGCGGGTACACCCGAGGGACGGGGTGTCCGCCGACCTCGGTGAGGAAGCGCTCGAGTTCCGGCGCGACGTTTGCTGGAGTATCCTCAACCATATCTGTGACACGCATGACCTGGTCTCGGATCTTGCGGTTCGCGATGCGCACCTCCTCGCGCACGCGTTCCTCCTCCTTAGCGATCGCTGCGAGCGCGGGCGCGTCCGCCTGGAGACCGCGCAGCCGCCCGCTGCGACGCCGTGGACCTTCGGGATCGGCTTCGCTCTTGACTTGCTCGACCTTGCGCTTTTTGGGTCTCGGTGGCGGGACCACCTTGGCCTTTGGCTTGAGGCTCTCAAACTCGGACTTTACGGTGTCGAAGCCGAGGGACTTGAGCAGCGCCTGGTTGTCTGCTATGGTCTTTTGGCGCTCAAGTTCGCTGTACTGTGTCAGATACAATTCATGAGCAGTGTGTGACTGGACGTACTAGTCGTTGTCTTCCATCGTGAATGGTCCAGTTGCTCCAGGTTTGATCAAGCAATGATGGTGTGGACGAATCCGCAATGTCCATTTCCCGTCCAGACGCGTCGCGTCAATCCAACGCAATGTGTTGAGACGGAGAACGGAAGCAAATCTCCCGCCACCCAGCCAGGCCGCGGAGGCACGCGTGGGACGTAAACAAAGCAGCCCTCGGATTTCTGATCGATTTCGATACATCCCCCTCACGCTTGCTGAATCGCCCAACATCGTACCCATCAACAATGTCAAAGAGGAAATCCCTGTCATCACGCTCATCAAGACATTCTCTTTCAGCTCGCACGGCGGGAGACCCGTCGGTCCCCACACAATCCGGCCCCACCGCATCAACGGTCCTCGCAGCCCCGCCCTCCGCCGCCGATCCGTTGTCCGTGGCGTCCAGCTCCAAAGTCACCCTTGACATCCTCGAAAGGGGTCCGCCGCCCGTGGAGGACAGCATCACACACGACTATGTTCCATCACAACGCGAGCCACAGGAGTTGAGCGACGATGACAAGCAGCGGCTTGTGGCCGAGGTTGGTGGCTACCCGGAGCCGATGGGCGCGGTGAACCAAAGCTCACGTAGCGACACAGGTCATGGGTTTTTCCCCATTTATCGTTCTGCGCGACATCTCGGAGCATGCGCGCAATGTCATCTACCCGACCGTTGCAAGTGTGGAGGGGTGGGCGAGGGAGGTGTTGCCGAAAACCGAGGAGATGGAACGGGAGATTGAGCTTGGCTCAGTGCGGCTCGAGACGCTGCTAGAGGCCCATGTTGACAAGGCGTTCGACAAGTTTACAGCGTATGCGCTGCGAAATGTGTTCAGAGTGCCGGATGGAGTAGAGCTTGTCGTGGTGAGTGATCAGATACATGATGGGAGGAAGACGACAAGTTAAGTTCTCCGCTCACATTCCACAGCCATGGCAACGGGATGCCGACTACGACCGCGCCAAGTTTGTGACAGAGCTTCCTAACCAGGAAGCTACTCTACACGACCGCATGGCCACACTACGACACCAAGTCGAGCAGGCGCGCCTGGTGCGGCACCGGCTCGCCGCCGCAGAGGCGCAGCTCGACCGCCGTCTCGCGCTGCTTGCCAAGCGTCGCGCGCAGGTCGGCTTTGTGCACGACGACCTCGCCGAGGCGGGCCTCGCGCCTCTACCCGACGTTGCCAGCAGCATCAAGGGAACTGTGGGCGGTATCCACGAACAGATCTCGACCCTGGAGATCCCGCACGTACCGTACAGCAGCACGACAATCGCCAAGGACGACGGTGCGTGGGAGAGTGGGCGGCAGGCGTACCGCGCATGGGCGACGCGACGGGCACTGGGGCAAGACAGCAGTCTCACTGCTGTGGAGAAGGACACGCGGACCGTTGGTACGCAGGAGGACGTGGCCGCACTAGTCAAGGTTGTCAAGTAGTTGCTATTACCATCCGCAGTCTAATGGAGCTTCGGGCGTTTGGACGCCATTACACGGCACCTGTCCAAGCAAGCACAAGCACATGATGGGACGACGACACCTACGACCTGGACCGTCCAGCAGCATGACATAGCAAACTGCCTGACAGGTACTTTGGTCGCAGCCGAATGTTGTCAAGTGCCTTGCGGCGGCTGATCCAAATATCCAAGTTGCGTCCATGAGAGCTCTGTTCAGTTCCCCAGTGACGAACAGCTGATAGGCACGCGTGCACACGTTGTCAATCGCAACACCGCGCATGCACAGTGAGAGCCCCAATCTCCGAAGACGACCGAGATCCGAGCCCGAGTTGAGCGTATGAAGTACGTGTTTCGTCGGGGTCGACTGAATGGCATCGGCGAGCAATGGGGGTATCGTGGGAATTGTTCCCATCCCGTCCCGACTCCCACTTCAAACTGTTGGGAAATGAGATATCTGAGGTGCATCTGTCGCAGCCTCTCGCAATTGTAGACCCCGTACGGCCCCTTCATGCTTGCTGTGCAACTGGGCGCATGCAGGGCCGCGACGCGGGCAAAGTCACCTGCGCGCTCAGAACAGGTGCCACGTTCTAGCAAGCGCAGCGATCATCCCATGACCCGTGCAGCCAACCACAGTTCGCCCGGGACGAGTCACGTCATACTCCAGCCCACAGCCAACAGCCGTGGGCATCCCGACTCGGCCTGCCCGCGCCTGGCCATTCCCCCGCACGTCCCCTTCCCCGCGCTGTCTCCCATGCTTGTGTTTATATACACATTCACCATCCTCTCTCTCATCCCCACCCTCGTCCTCTCCACCGCCAACTGCAACCGTATCCACAATGAGCAACGTGAGTAGACTCGCGCAATGGTGTCACCCGGCGCACACCCACGCCCACGCAATCCGCACAGTCGCCGGGCACACCCCACAATCCCCCACGATCACCCTAGCTTAACCCCCTTATTCCCCCACATGGCCCACCCAAACACCCCGCACCGCAGACCCAGAGAGCTGACAACGGCAGACCATCAACCAGAAGGCGCAGGACTTCCTGGGCTCGGAGCAGGGCCAGAAGTTTGGTTCCCAGATTAGTGAGTGCACAACTGCGAGACACGGTGCGGGCTGCATGCTGACGTGGTGCAGAGCAGGCTGTGAGTCGGAGTGAAGGACGGATATGCAGGGGCCGGAACCACCCTCGAATCCCCCCCCCTCGGGACCCCCCCCGCGCGGCTGCGGCAGCTCATGTGCTCCGATGATCCGCACGACCTGACACAGTGCTGATGATGCATGCAGACCGGCGTCGACGTCTCCAGTTACGCCGCGGGTAACGGCCACAGCAACTACGAGGGCTTTGGCGCCAACGACAGTGAGTCTCTGGTAGGGGTCGCCGCTGGCCAGTCACGGCACGACACAGCACACAGCCCGGCTATCCCTGGGGTTAGAATGCACGGCGCTTGTGTTCTTGCCACCCAGTCTGCCAGGCATGCCAGGGATGAGAGTGTCGCTTTCGCGCGGCGGACCTATCAGAGCGAGACGGAACCGCAGTAAGCTGACTGCCAGGCACCGCGAGCGGTGGCTTTGGACTTAATGCCGGCGGCTCGTCATTCTCGCGTGCTGTGAGTTGTTCTACTGGCCACTGGTCGTATCCCGTGTACCCCGCTTGGCAACGCCCGGGTACTCGCTGCTGCACCTCTAGTAGGACTGACGCGTCGTAGAACCAGATGGGTACGTCGGACGTCACCTCGACTGGCAGCTACGACAACGACAACAACACTCCGGGCGGCGTAAAGACTGGTGCTTCTACTCCCGGCTACCGCCACGACAACGGTGAGTGCTCAGTGCGGAGCATGCGTGCTCCCTCGATGCTGCACATGTTGGGGATGCAGAGACCCTTACCTCAGCCCTACTCGCGCACACCACCCCTTTACCGTTCAGATATGGTACTAACTGTATGCAGAGGATGGCGTCGACGTCAACGATAGGTCCCAGTTCCGCGGCCAGAACCTCTCGTTCACCTCAAGCAAGAAGGACGATGACGAGCCTGAGATTTAAGCCTGCTCGCCGCAGCTCCACGCGCATCCGTCTCTGTACACCCTCTGTCCCGTCTGCCTCCTATCCACTAGCCGAGGTCCCATCTCGGCCACATGCCATTATGTGCTTCGGTCACTGTACCGGTCCCCGAGAGCGTTGTAATATTTGAATCGAAAGCAGCAGAAACCAGACAGGAAATGCATCATTTCAATGGAACTGCGAGTAGACTACAGACTGTGAAGACTGGCCATGGACGACAGCCGTGGGGAGAGGATTAACTGTCTACTGATATATCCAATCATGTCAAGTATGGGAATGACTACTCGACCACCATGGGACTGACATGCCCCTCGTGAGGACTCTTGGAGGACCAAGCGCCGGGGTGCCACTACTGTCTGTCGGTGCTGCCTCAGCGGCCGCCTGCTCCCTGCCTGAAGACTTTGGAGCCCGATCACCATGCGGATATTGGTCACCGGGCAGCGGCCAGGAGGCCAGTGAGATGCAGACCGCACGCACATGGCCATCACTCGTCACCGCGCATGACATGCACAACCCCACGTCCACCATGCGCGCGGGGATCACATGTCCATTGTACGGACCCACACATGCCACGAATGGCTCTCTTAGCCTAGCCTAGCCTTGAGCATGGGGTCCATGTCCATGTCCATGTCGACTAGTGAGTCATACGTGATGCATGATGCAGCAACCCCTGGCGTTGGGTGCATGGCCTCGCACCCCTCGTTGCGTGCACCCCCTGTTTGATACCATCGCCCCTAGGCCAAATTTCGTAACCGATAAGCCTAATAGATTTGCGTTTTCTATTTGCAGTCCGCGTCGCGCAGCAACTTGCGCCAAGTTAAGCACTGACCGGCACCAAACCCAATTCTCGACATAGCATCTCGCCGTTTGTCCACAACACCCCCGTGTACCACCACAACCACAAGCGACACGCCGCCTGGCGACACGACAACAGCAACCACCGCGCCCCCTTATACCTGTCATCAACCCGTCTCTTTCTCTTCTTCACTCTCCCCTACCCAGATCGTACACTCCCTTCCTGCCCACTCGCACCGCACAGCCCCACGGCTCTAAAACCCCAATGCCCAACACTCCGGGGCTGGATCTCGGCGGTGGCGTCGACCGCCCGTTGCTAGGCAGCGCGGCCAGCGACTCGCCGCCCGCTTCACCTACACGCATTAGCCCGCGCCGCAGTGCGGGCGCGCGCAGACTTCTCCTGCGGCGCTGGATGCGGCCACTCCTCATCGTGCTCATCCCGCCGTTGCTCATCGCCGCGTACTCGCTCGCGCACGCACACTTCCCCGCCCTCCCGGCGCTGCCAAAAGTGAAGCTCGAGCACGGTGACCCTCCCTCCGCAGTGGACCAGTTGGCGAATGACCCCCTCGCAGGTGGGCAAAACGGGCAGTTCTCGGCGTCAAAATGCATCTGCGGCGAGACGGAGCGCGGCCGCCAGCTGTGCGACGTTTACCACCAGGCTGGGTTGCAGATGTCGCGACTCGTCGAAAGTAGCGGCGCACGCACGCGGCGGCTTCTCACGCGCGCCCGTGAGGGCCGGGGGATCAAGATTGGTGTGCTCGGTGGCAGCGGTGAGTGATTCGCTGCGCAGACCCCACATTGCGCATCAGGCATCGCCACTGCTACGCAAACTGACTCGCAGTGTCGGCGTGCCGCGGCGTCCACCCGTCGCCGCATTATCCCGAGGGCGATCCTTCGGGCCCAGGCTGCTACACTACCCTTCTCAAACAGTGGTTCCAGGACACGTTTCCTACGTCGGCGATCGAGCTGACCAACGGTGCCATTGGCGGGAGCGACTCGGGATACTATGCCTTCTGCGGTGTGAGTACTCTCACCCATTTAATTCTTATCGCCTCGACAAAAGGGAAGGCCTCTGACCCATCGCAGACACACCACATTCCGTCCGATGCCGACCTGATCGTCCTCGAGTTTGATGTCAACGACCAGTCGTGAGTGTGAAAGGTTATATTCGGGAGAGGACGCGCTGACGCTTAGCGATCTCATTTACCAAGAGTTCTTTGACCAGCTGCTCCGCGTGCTGCTCGAGTTTGAGTCACAGCCGGCGATTGTGATTCTGGGCTCGTGGGCCCCGCAGGTGGCACAGGACCAAGGTTATGGCGACCCTCAGACAGTGCATCTCCCGATCGCGACCTACTACGACATTCCTTACATCAGCCTTAAGCGTCTCATATTCAACCACTACACGCGCTTCCCCCACTCGACAGCAAAGACCTTCTGGCTCCGTGACCAGCTGCATCCCAACGCCCGTGGACACGTAAGGGATAATGCCATGATTGAGACTAACACCCCAGCGCTTGCTCGGCGACCTTCTCGTGGCGTACTTCGAGTCAGAGTTGTGCATGCTGTCCCGGTTCGGTCTCCCGGTTGTGCCGCCAGTGCAAGATACCATCGCCACAAGCGATGACTCGTCGTCGCTCATCGATGTCAAGTTTGACATGCCTCAGCCCGTGCGGGTCGATGGCATGGTGGACTGGGCCAAGCCGCCAGACGGTTGGGAGGAGACATTCGACTCTGGCCTCCTGGAGTCGATCGGTTCCGAGAAGCGCCACTTTGCACTGCCTCAGACGCCCTACTCGCTTCCGTTCGTCACCATGTTTACGCCGCTGCGCAACGTGATCGACCCCAAGAAGCCTGACCCCGAGAACCCGTCCCACATTCTCGAACTCGTACAGCCCAGCCTCTTCTGCGCGGACGCCAACGACCGCACTGACCCTATGAAGCCCCACGAGAGCACCAAGGATTGGGAGCCGTTTGTCTGGAATGGCGAAAAGCACTACTGGGTTTCGAGCACGGTTGGCGCCAGGATCCGCGTCGATATTACCGTCAGCGCCGGCCGCGTCGCCATCTACTATTTCCGCAGCCAGCACTACGACCTCGGCGACGCGCTTTGCTGGGTTGACGACAACGAAAAGGGTGGCGTGCGTCTTGCCGGTTATTGGACCAATACATACAATATGGCTGTGTAAGTAGGAGGCAAGGCATCGAGAGACATCGGATACTGACTATACCAGCGTCTCGTACATCGACCAAAACGTAACTACGGGTGCCCATTATGTGACATGCGAGGTTGCCGAGGAGTCGTCGCACCCCGGCAATCCCGACGCTCACCACTTCCGCATCGTCGCTGTCATGGCTACCTGAGCCCAGTCACGCTGAACGCAAAGGACATAAATGAAACGGCTACACCCTTCACTGGCCCGTACATGTCATCCCAACTTCTACGACCACAAGGTTGCGCCACAGTGCGACGCTCCAGAGCCACTTGGCGTTTCCCCCTGTCTTCATACGTGGTCGTTACGAGCACTTGAGATCATATTGTATACTAGACACGCATAGACATGTACAGTATGAATGGCACACATGGCGTCGAGCACTGAGCGGCGACCAGAGTGCACTACCCGGAAAGCCGCTGTTCTAATGGATCTCTGGATCCAGAGATCCAAAAAGGTCACGACGGGGATCGAACCCGCGATCTCCTGATTATCGCAATCGTAGTCAGACGCCGTACCATTTGGCCACGCGACCGGATGATTATTGAAAACAACACCTGTAATATATCATCCTACATCCTCCGGGTAGCACCGTCCCAAGCTATCCACAGCCAGAGATTGGACGGAGGGAAGGGGGGTGACACGTGGACAATTCAGGACTAATGACGAATCTTGACATAGGGCGCAAGGTGTCTACAGACAGTTAATTATTCGATGTCGATTCAACATTCACCTTGGTTTGTCACCCGCATCTGTCAGCAAGCAACAAATGTCTAACGTACGAGCACGAACCACGCAATACGCCAGTTGTACCTACTCCGGGTCGCTAACGTAAGTCTGGAGGGTCAACCAGCAGGGCAAGAATAGACCCGCGCTGCACTAATTGCAACAGGGCGCAAGCGATGCTGAGGAGCGTTAGCAAACGCCAGTGCCGCGGACGGACTGATCTGGCGGAGGCAGAGAGTCCCGGGCGCCATGGCGGCACGCGGAGTGACGGCGGGAGATACCGGGCCAAAACTGGGGTTCGAGGCGGAGTTTAACGTGCACTGGCAGCTGCCGGGCTTCCAGTCTTGGGCACGTCATGTGCTTGGGCGTGCCAGCAAGGTTTGGCTGGCTGGTTGGGGGCCGGCCGGGTGAGATCAGAAATCGCGGGAACTCTCCTTAATTGCGGGAACAGGAACAGTCGTCGACAATGGCATTCGATGTGCACGTGCCAGCACACTGCTAGATTGTCGGATGCGATTCACGCCGCGCTGCGCGTCGTTGGATCCGCTTGGATCGACAACCGCTCGTCCTCGGCCGCTCGTCTGACCGCCGCAAAGCCTCGGTTCATGCATGTCTTGAAACGAGGCGAGTGCTGGACTGGCGACTACTGTCATGGTTGGACCGCATGCTGTCATGTCCGGCTGCTTGTCAGGGATGTCTAATATGTGCCAGGGACGGAAGGGAGTGCCCCAAGTCCTGGTAGATCCCACGCAGGCGGGCCGATCTCGACTGGATTTTTGCTCCCTTTTGCAACCGCTCCTTACTGTGGCCTTTCTGGCGACCAGGGCGCAGGCTTCGCACTCTTGCTCGTGCTCCCTGCCGGCTGCCGACTGCGCAGCTCACGGCAAAAGCGCTCCGGAGCATACTGGGCGGCCGTTATCGGTGTCGCTGGTTGTGCCTGCAAGCTTTTGGCATTTTTTTTGGGTACGAGGACGGGAGGGTGAGTCACAGTCGAACCCAAAAGTGGGAACATGAGAGCAGAGCGCGAGTGATTGCGTGCAGGGGACGGCGATTATCGTAGGCGGATCCACGATGCAATGCTCAAGGGATGAGCTCGGGGGGGGGACGGACGTACGAATGCAGGAACACAAGTGTCGTGCGTTATACGGTAGGCGGGGGGAGGGGGGGCTGAGAGACAGGTTGGGCGGACGTACGTTGGGTATAGCCTGCCCCACTGTCTTACACACACCCTCTCACATCTACGGAGAGCAGCACCCTCTCTCTCTCTCTCTGCTCCCTACCGCCAAGCACCCCCGCGCCCTTCTCCCACATAGCGTCCGTGTCACTCCCTCACGCTCGTCGCTCGTTGGAGCCTGTCAGTCACTCTTTATCATTCGACAGTCATCGCTATTGGGGGTTCAGCAAGAGTAGGTGTTGTGAGCATCGCCTCTCCCTACTGACATTCTTCAGCTTGCACTTCGCCGTCGGTCTTCACCGCCCCTTGAGCTCGCTCTTCACAGACGGTGACGCATCTTCGCCTTCCCATCTCGCTCACCTACTCTCCCTCTCCCCAACTCCGCGACCATGCCCAACGCCGGCCAGAAATCCTCGGCCTCGCCGAGCAGCCTCATCAAGCGCCTAAAAAAGGCAGCACCCAGCCTCACCCTCTCGCTTGACAAGAACAAGTCGCGCACCAACGTCAGCATTAACTTGCCCTCGGGTTACTATGACGGGAGCCTCGACGAGTCGCGCCGCGCAACGATTGCGCTCAACCTCATGCTGGCGTCCCTGCGTAATGAGGGTCGGAGTCCGGGCAGCGGAGGAAACAGCGGGGGTGCTGCCGTCGACACGGCCGGCACGGCCAACGGCATGGTCAACGGCATGGGAAACAGCGCCGCCAAGGCCGGTGTCAGCCATGGAACCGGCGACCCTGGTCCCAACGGGTTTTTCTAAGCGCACGAACCACGACCTCAGCAAGACTAGACCATTCTCCACCGAGGTCCGGCTTCTTGTTATCGAATACTCAAGGCCAGCATCAGCACGGGCACCCGCCTGTTCCTCTCTGTGCATCGACGCTACCTCCATCCCTCACGCGACTTGCGCGTCGCCCGACAGGTGTGGCGTCGGGCCGATCTCGCTAATCTTGCGCCCCGGAGGCGCACCACCATAAAGGCCACCCACAGCTGCGCGCGCGAGCCGCCGCCACGTACCTGGATCCTGTGACACAGCGCGATACCATAGCACCACCAGTCTCATCTTGAACGAACCCATCACCTGTGACGAAACGACAACGACCCACGCACTCCCATCCCACCATGTCTCCACTCAACACCACCTCAAGAACATCATAATCACCGCCAACCACGACCCGCAACCCTCAAAGAATGTGGTGGCATGAACAGTAGCGCTTGAAACAGCCCCTCGTCCGTCAGAACTCTGGCACAATTCATATCGCACATTCATTTCAATTGATCGGCCCGAGGCATCGTTTCACCCCACATCACCACATCTCTCCGCGCTGCCCGTCACATTTTCTCGCAACACGCGGTGCATGGCGACCGCAGGACCCACATCACTTCATCTGTACCATCTACTCTATTATGTGCATTTACTTTCACCAGGCCGCAGCATCTGTCATCCGGTCCCCATCGTTCTTGGCCCTGTGGACGCGATGACCCGCCCGCCTTCCTTGCCATTCATGACTAATAACCTCCGCTCATCTAAAGTGACAGTGTGCCCAACAGACCTGGAACCTCACCACTGTCCCGCCCGGCATGTCCTCATGGCCATGCCTGCTGACCTGCCCCTGCCCCTAGGTGAACACCTTGCGGCGCCCGTCTCCACGATCCGAGTGCGCACGAACCGCCCGCAACCGCCCAGTGCAGCCCGGTCGCGTGGCCAAATGGTACGGCGTCTGACTACGATTGCGATAATCAGGAGATCGCGGGTTCGATCCCCGTCGTGACCTGCTCCGAGCGGCTGTACAGCCGTTCGGGCATTTTTATCCACTGCATCCCATCGCCCTCGCCGAGGGCCTTGCGGAGGAGCTGCAACGTTCACCCTCGGTCGCGTGGCCAAATGGTACGGCGTCTGACTACGATTGAGTAATCAGGAGATCGCGGGTTCGATCCCCGTCGTGACCTTTTTGTTTTGCCATTGGCATATTCAAGTTTAGCAACCTTGCAAGCGCCATGGACCATGAGTGGATGAGCCGCGAGCCTCCAGAGGTCCATGCTCCAGCGGGCTAGCTATGCTTCCCGCGTAACTTGTATTGATGTTGATCGTTGATGATCAAGCGGTAAGCGCGAACGCATCCGACTTCTGGGGCTACCCAGGGGAGCCCTGCGTATCGCGCGCAGCACAGAGCCGCCTTCTTGACGGTTTTGTGGGCTGTTCCCCGCATTCGACTTGATGCTGAAGGGGTTGACCCCCGACCCGAGTCGCCCCCTGTCAGCATCCCTCGGTTAACATCACACAACCATCCCGCACTGGGTATTACCTGAGCCGGATGCCGGGGTGGGCTTGTTGGTTGTTAAGTAGTCGCAGCCCGTCCCAGGTGGCACAACATCGGAACCATCGGTCTCAGCTGCCTTGCCGCGACTTGCACGTGGCCTCAGGACTGTGGGCCTGCTCTGGCGGACAATCTCGGTATAGGCCCAGATGGTAGTCACCATTGCTCCCGGACCGGTGAAGATGGTAGTGAGGAAAGGGAAGAGGTTGACACCTGCGACGCCTCGCGCCGAGAGCCGGCGGCATGGTTGCCATGTTGGCCCATGGCCCTGGCGATCTGAGCCAAGCCGCGGAACCGCCACAAGAACTGCCGCTGGCTCCTGCGTCAAACTATCGAGAGCATGTTGGCATCTTCCAGATACCGTTATGGGTCATGATCTGATGGAATATGTAAACTCGGCCGCTGGCGACCCTGAGCTCTCCATCTTCCATGCTGAATGCCATCCTCATTCTTGCACTCTACGAGGCCCGGTGCACAAGTGCAAGACATGCGGTCCCCGGAACCTCAGGTTGCACGACTTAACCAGATCGGCGGCAGCCTTGCCTCTCAAGAGGCGAAGACGTATAACGCTACAGCACGATCAGGTTGGCGCGCAAAATATTTGAGATATGTTATAACTTACTCGGTGAACGGCAGTGCGCAAGTCCGCACGCTCGTTTGCGCTGCTCGCACCACGCATGCAGCACTGGACGTAACTGAGGTTTCAAAGGGCCGGGGGGGGGAGCCAAAAAGACGACCCCGGCCCGAATCGAACGGACAACCTTGAGGAGGAGGTATCCCAATTGGAATCTCACGCGCTACCATTACGCCACGGGGTCTTGATGCTCTAACAATTTTCCCATCAGCTAAGATTGTAATGGAGTTGATGGGGATTCGGAGAACCGGACCGGGGAGCCGGTATCGGAGGACGCCGACTGGTGCAAGTCTCGTCCGGCACCTCGCGCCGACGCAGATCGCAACAGTATTTATAGACTGCGTTGACGACGGTGAGGTCGCCAGATTCAGACCTGCCTCTCACTATCACCATGGGACCCCCAACATTTCACGCACGCTCCCTAACGGAGTTGGTCGCTATACGAGCTCGTGCGTTGGGTGGACAGAGAACAGCGGAACTGACGGGATCAGGTATCCAGTCCGACGATCCGGCGGTTCACACTGGTGCAGCCGAGTTCGGTGACGAGCTCAAGACCTTGACGTGCGTTGAAGAGTGGCATGCGGCTTGCTGACATTGGAAGGTACGCGGACATTGCCGTGGCGGTTGACCGTCTGGCTGCCCACTATGCCCCACTTCTCGACGCGGGGACAGCGTCGAGCGACGACGTGCCCCCCGAGCGGGTGATTGCTGTGCTCACATCCACGGCGGTGGACGAGTCACTGCTTGAGATCGCGCTCGCAAAGCTTGGGCTCACCGCATTGCTCCTCAGCGTGAACAACAGCTCCGCAGCCGTAGCCCATCTGTGCAAGCTCACTGGCGCGAGCCACCTCGTATACGGCACAACAGCGCCCAAGTATGCCGCAACTGCGGCAGAAGCGCGCGATTTGCTCACGGCCCAGAACATCCCTCTCTCCATTGTTGCTGAGACGAGATTCCCCCTATGGGGCCCAGGCGGTGTGCGTGACTCTGCGGCGACGATTGCCCCATTCCCGCCCCGCTTGACGCCGGAGCAGGAGTCCCGACGCACCTGTGTCATCCTACACTCGAGTGGGTCTACGGGCTTCCCCAAGCCGGTCTATGTCACGCACTATGGCATGATTGCAAACGCAGCCGTCAGCGTAGCGAAGACAGGCTTCAGCGCGCTGCCTCTCTTCCACGGCTTTGGCCACTTCTCCATGTGAGCCGGGATTCGAGTGACGGAACTGACAGTGGCAGATTTCGGTGCATCTATCATGGCAAGGCGTTCACGCTGCTGCCACCCCACCTGCCCATCACGGCCGCCAACATTGTGCGCACGATTGAGCGCTCGCCTACCCGTCCCGTACAGCACTTTGCCGTGCCGTACGTACTCAAGCTCCTGGCGGAAGACCCGGCCGGTGTAGCCAGCTTGGCAGCCATGGAGGCTGTTTCATTCGCCGGAGCGGCGGTGCCAGACGACCTCGGTGACCGGCTCGTGGCGGCTGGCGTCCCCCTGTTTTCACAGTACGGCACGACGGAAACGGGAGCTCTGCTCACCAGCCGCCGCGAGTACGCCACAGACCCAGCCTGGAACTGGCTGCGCATTACGGGGTTAATCGCCGAGTACCTCGTCCTCGAGCCTCAGGGCGAGATGTTTGAAGCGGTAGTCAAGGACGGGTGGCCCGGCAAGGTGATGAGCAACCGTCCCGACGGATCGTACGCCACCAAGGACCTGTTCGCTAGACATCCTGACCACCCGGACTGGATCAAGTATGTTGGTCGCCTTGACGACACCCTCACGCAGACGTTGGGCGAGAAGACCAACCCGGTCCCAATCGAACTTTCGATTGTGAGTATCCTCCGGAGAGCCGTTCCCTGCTGATAACAGCGTGGTAACTCGCCGCTGGTGCAAGAGTGCATCGTGTTCGGTGACGGTCGGCCTCAGACTGGCGCCCTCATCCTGCCCTCCGATACGGGCGCCGAGTTGAGCAAGAACCGTGCCGCTTTCATTGCAGCCATCTGGCCGGTAGTCGTCGCCGCCAATGCCGACGCCCCGACGCACAGCCGTCTACTCCCCGAGATGCTGGAGATCCTCCCGCCAGGCACACACATTCCCGTCGCGACCAAGATGAGCATCCTGCGACCAGCATGCTACACTCTGTTCAAGGACATAATTGACAGCGTGTATGAACGATTCGAGCGAGGCGGAGCGGGCACCGGCGTGGCGAAACGGCACATCAGCGACCCCCGCGAGATGGAGTTGCTGGTGCATGAGACAATCTCCGGAGTGCTCCAGGACGCGGATGACCTTGAACGCGACACGGACCTCTTCGCGTACGGCGTCGACTCGCTACAGGCTACGCGTATCAGAAACGTGCTCCAGCAAGCGCTGGTGCTCGATGCGGATCTTGGACAGAATATCGTGTACGAGAACCCATCGATCGCGCAGCTGGCCGCCTACTTGCTCGCCCGAGGAACAGGCTCTGCGGGGCTCTCGGCCAACGGAGTGGACGTTGTACATGCCCAGATGCTCGCGTTGGTTGACAAGTGGGCCGCGCTCGTCGTTCCTTTGCCGAAGGACCCGCCGCCCCCGCCGCCCACCTCCTCGCATACAGTTGTCCTCACAGGGGCGACGGGCAGTCTCGGCGCGCACATCCTTGACCAACTACTGCAACAGCCACAAATCAAGTCGGTGGTCTGCCTTGCGCGCGCGCGCGACGATAGCGACGCCCTTGCTCGCGTCCTACAGTCACTGGCACTCCGCAAGCGTTCCATTGCCCCACAGACAATCACAGACAAGGTGCGCTGCCTCGCCGCGGATGTGAACCGCCCAGACCTCGGACTTTCGCCCAAGACCCTCGCCAACCTACGCGCCACCGCGACTGTTGTAGTCCACAATGCCTGGCCAGTCAACTTCAACCTCGCGCTGCCAAGCTTTGACGTACATGTCGGCGGCGCGGTGAACCTCCTCAATCTTGCGCGCACTAGCGGTGCGCAGTTCTTCTTTTCGTCCTCGGTGGGGACATGCCAAGCGTTGGCGCAGGAGGGCATTGTGATCCCCGAGGCGTTCCCACCGAACCCCGCCTCGGCTGCGGGCACCGGGTACGCGCGCAGCAAGTGGGTGGTGGAGAAGGTCCTGGAGCGTGTCGGAGGTCATGTGCTTCGCATCGGTCAGCTGGCGGGAGACACGGAGAAGTGAGTATAACAAGGAAGGCAGGGACAAGCTAACAGACAGCGGCGTGTGGAATACCACAGAGGCATGGCCTCTTCTCTTCCGCTCGGGGTGCGTTCTCGGCTGCTTGCCCAACCTGGCTGAGCGGCCGGCGTGGATGCCCGTTGACATTGCTGCCCGTGCCATCACCGACATTATCCTCAACGCCCAGGAACAACAGGTGTTCCATGTATTGAATGCGCACGAAGCGAGTTGGAACGACGTGTTGGACGGGCTTGCGCGCGGCGGACTCCAGTTTGAAACTGTCCCATCGGCTGAATGGCTCACGCGTCTCGCGGCTGAGCCCAATCTCGAGCGCAACCCAGCACACAAACTGCTTAGCTACTACGAGGCGCGCATCGGAAGTGATGGGACGAACGGTACACAGAGACGGAAGGCGCCGCGGTTCGACCAGTCGAAGACGGGATGTGTGTCTCCGGCAGTGGCACAGTGTCGTGCCGTAGATTCTGCGCTGGTTGAGCTCTGGACGCGTGCTTGGTTCGAGGCGGGATTCTTCCAGTAGCGGGCCGACGATGTGGGTTATGCCCAGATAAGCCTTTGATGCACAACGATATACCCTGTGGCACGAGTTGCTGCGGGATACCACAGCCAGTGCTTCTCTCTTGTCAACCAGCTGGCGACCTGCAAAGGAGGATCAGACGAGTCATGCATGATACTGCCCAGAAAAAGAGGAGCTCAGAATCAATGCTGACATCGTAGTTTGGATCTCGTCCCACGGATAAGACCAGCAAGGTTTAACGAAACCCTTGACATACAGTTATGCTCAGCCAGCATCCGCGGGCAGCAGGAAACGTTGAAAGGTACCCAACCACCCGACCAGAGAGTGGGGGTGGAGAAGGCGGAACGCCGGGAATGGACCCCGCGTTGCGCATCACAAGACGTGATTGGCGAGGATGAGCATGGTCTGCTCACCGAACTCTTTTGAGGGCACGACATCCCTACAGCGAGGAGGAGCAAGAGGAACGAACATGGACTCGCTGTGGGGCTGTGGGGCCTGAGAGGACAAGGGAACCGCCGTCGGGTCGACGAGGCTGGCGGCTGGCAGCTGGCCGGGTTGTCACGGCATGTGGCCATATCACTGCCGGATATCGCACTCCCAACTCTACTTTCCATTTCCCCTCGCCCTGTCAGCCTGCCCCTCGTGCCTGTGTTACCTGTTGCCTGCCGGCCCCTCTTGTGTCGGTCAAGGCATTCGGCGTGTCGCACAGACCCGCCCCTCACTGGGCCACCCATTTGAGGGCCGGTCGCCGAGCCTCCAGCCCGGAGAATCCCCCCCATTCATCTCGTCTCACGACCGGGGGGAGAGTGAAGGGTCAAATGGGGCAGCCACCTCGGAACTGTTCCTGTTGCGGTCTTGCCTCTCCTGTGGGCATGAAGCCAGGCGAGGATTCGTCCCGCAATGTCGCGCGAGGAGGATATCGACGTCGTCGTCCTTGACGTGTTGCGCGCTGCGCGGGCCATCGGTCTCCTCTCCTGGGACCTGGGCCGCACAGGTCCTCATGATACGGCGTCACATGCAGTGTTGTGAAACCCTGATTCTCCTCTTCCTCTCTTCACCGGTTCAGTTGAAACCCTCGGATGCGTTGACAAGCCCAAACATCGCAGATCACTGAGCCCTCTCAAGGAATGGAGCTCAAGGAGACGTTCTTGTTGTTACCTCGGCCAGGGTGCAATTGCTCCGGTTTTGCTTGGAGGCTGCGATTGGAGACACACTGCAGTCGGAACGAGTCTTGTCTATTGGGATGTGAAGTTTTGAGGGTGGCACGGGGCGCCACGGCTCCTTTACTCAGTTACTCACTGATCACTGATGACTCTCAACCCCACTGACCTGTCTGGCCGGTCTCCTCCCATCCGAGGCCTCGATCAATTCTGCTGATACTGGTTTCACCGAGGCTGTCCCTCGTGTGGGGCTCAACATCCGTTCCCCTGGAGTCACCCTTGGCCCCTACCTGTGGCCTGTGGGCTAGCTCGGCCGGCTGGTAAAGCAGATCACGGAGCATCGTACCCTTGGCCACGGGCTCGTACCCTTGGCCACGGGCTCGTACCCTTGGCCACGGGCGGTGGCGTCTCGCGGGTGAGCGTCCGAGTGTCCGAACGGTCGGACGGTGCGTGGTAGACACCCAGCAGCAGGCCCAGGTGTCGACCTCCGTGCTGCTCGACGCCGGCAGGCGTCCAATCCTGTCTGTACCTGTCTGTGCGATCTGTGCGCAATCGATACCATTGCTCTTGCGATCCTGTGACCTGAGGGTCTGCGACCAACCACTGCCGGTGGGGGGCTGGTGCGCCACTCGCCCTGCAGTAACCCCTACTCGTGACTGAATCGGCAGGCTGCTGTGAGCACTGGCCCTCGTCTCGCACCCGCTCGCCAGCCGGATCAGTTCGGCTACTTGGGCGCGCCTGTACGGTCGGGGTACAGTGCAATCTACCGTGTGGCATTCGCAGACCGCACGCTGAGGTTGCAGGCAGGTGGCGCGTCCTTGACGCCCGTCCACGGCGCATTCCGCGGCACTGTCTCCCCCACCTTGCCTGCCATGATGCGCTGGTGCTCCAGCGTTCCACGATCGCCGGCACGCAGCCCCCCCCCCCCCCCCCCGAGCCGTCCGACGGCGACGACCACGCTCGACAGGCAGCGCAAACCGCCGCCGCCGCCGCCGCCGCCATCAGATAACGCCACGCGATGGGCCTTGGGCCTTGACAGGCCTGACACACCCAGGCATGCGATGGGATGGCGGTGGCAAGGTGGTCACCTGTGATGTCCCCAAGCTTCGGCGCATCCACCCCTGCCGCTGTGCGGCGTGCGGCGCGGTCAGGTGGCCGCCAAATGCGCCCTTCGTAGGGGTGGTCACCGTTCCACGATTCGGAGGGCGGAGCGGCGAATGAGCAAACGATAGCCGTTGACACCGGACCTCACCTGGGCGGCGCGTGTGGCATTCGGAACGCGGCCCGCTCGCTCACATGTGCCCGACGGTCGAGAAGCCTGTCACAAGTTGAAGAGTGGCCAGTGACGACGAGTGTGGGAGACAAGAACGGCCGCACGGCGCTCGCGCGCGCGCGCAACTCGGAGGATCTGTGCGGCGACCTCGGCGTTGCACCCAGCATGTGCAGGGGTCTCGATCACCTCGCCTGCGTCACCTGCCTCATCGCAAGTGATCGCGAGTCTTGAGGCCCGAGGTGCCGAGGCAGTGGTGGCTTGCCCGTGGGTCATTTCTGGCACATGGCATGTGTTTCGTTGCTCGGTCAGACGGCTGCTGGCTGCTGATGTAAACTGCCTGCCGGATTGCCGGATGCCGTCAGGTCGACAGACAGATCGAGAATATACATACATATATATATAGGATACACCGTGGTACATGTACGGGCAGATCGCACGACGTACAGGAGAAGCACGCATGGAACATGAAATGGCCAGGTCCCGATGCGCATGACGTGCAAGCGAGCGGCGGGTGCACGCAGGGCCTAGGGTTTGCTGCCCGATGCTGACTCCTGCCGCAGGAGAGTGTCTTTGCAATTTCGCGTTTCTCCCTCGTCAACCTCGCCCTCTTTCATTCATTCTCCCTCTCTCTCTCTATCTCTCTCTCCACCAACCAGCCCTCTTTCTCCTCGCAATGTCGACCCCACCACCAAACGCGACGTTGACAACGTATCGCAACCCCGTCCTCCCTGGCTGGAACGCACATCCATCCGTCTGCAACGTACCCGGCAAAGGCTACTTTGTCGCCACGAGCTCTGCCTTGTCTACGCCAGCACTGCCGGTCTACCACAGCACGGACCTCTTCACTTGGGAGGTGAGTACCATCGCAACCCTACCTGCCCAAAAAAAAGGCCCCCATCGCATTCTGCATCCGAGCATATGAGGTGCCAACATTGTGTGCGCAACGGTGCATCACACTGGAGGACGGCGTGCAGCGGGGCATGGCGCACATTGGCGTGCAGACAGCCAGTACCTGGCATAAATCCAGGCCGCAGAGTGACAACCCCGCCGCGTGGAGGGAACAGGCAGTCACCCAACATGGCCCAATCTGGCAGCTGGGATATGGTCTGCATGTCCCCCCCCCTCCTCCCATCCTCCCTCCTCGCCTCCCCTCCCCTCGCCTCCCCTCGCCTCCCATCCCCTCCCCTCTCATCCCCTCCCCCCAGCACATGTCCCCACACGTTGTCTATACTTCTTCCAATCGTCGCTGCGCGTTGGTCCAGCACGCATGCAGCTGCAAGCGGGGAGCCAAGGAAAAGGGGTTTGCCCAACCCTTTGCCCGTGCCTGTACCGCTGCGACGAACGTCGGGCATCGATACTTCTACAGTTGCTCCTGGAGCGTCGTCATACGGACCAAACTCTTTTCGGCCATGTCAATGCGAAGCGCAGTTGTGCCATCCGTTGAGCACTGCCGAGTGTCTGACCCCACTCGGTGATCCATGTGTTACCTGGTCGGCTATCTATCCGGCTACGGCTCGGGCGATCGAGCGTTCTCCGTCCTTGTTCAATGTCTACACCGCCTGGATACTAACCCCATCAGCTCGTTGGCCACGCCATCCATGATACGTATGGCGGCCTCAACGGTCTCGACTACCGCACGAAGGGCGCACCGAGCAATCACTGCGCGGCGCGTAACGTGGGCGACTGCGATGGCGTGTGTGTACGACAGAGCAGGCATTACGATGCCAGCGAAGGCGGGTATTGGACGCCAGCATTAAGATACTTTGGTGGCCGGTGGTATGTCGTCGTGGTGCACGAGTGCAAGGATGAATTGGTGAGCAGGACGGCAAAATGATTCTTGCCGTGCGTGCTGACACTCGCCAGCCAAGACTGTTGCTCACGTCAACACGGGACATCTTTGATACAACATCGTGGAGCGAACCCATCGACCTGCCCGTCTTCGGCCGCGATCCGGATGTGGGTTCTGTGCCAATAACGTATAACCGCTGACCGAAGCTCTTTTTCGACGCTAGCAAGGCGTACCTTACCTTCTCAGACGCAAAGCCTGGAGACGAACGGGTCTACGTGTGCCCGATCAACGTCGAGGACGGCACACTTTTGGCAGAGCCAACCTTGCTGTACCGGGGGCCTCATAAAGGTGTGCGTCTGCTAAAGTGTGCTGGGTGGTACTACCTCCTCGTGGACGGGGACATTACCGACGAGGACGATGTGCGCGATGGCCTCGACGGCGTGTTGAGTTCAACTCCTGGCGCAGATCTGGCCGCGTGTACACGCATGTATCGCTCTAAGAAGCATCCGGCATCTGGCGCCTTTCTCGAGGCGTATGAGACGGCACCGCACAACCCGGTACTGTACAATGGCGACCACCCAGAGGTGCGCGGAACGAGCCGACTGAATCTCGTACGCGGCGAGCGTGGCTGGAGCGCCATTTTCCATGGCACGCGAGGAGAGCTGGTGTATCCCAGTTCGGCTTCCCCTGTAGGAAACGTGCCCAAGTTCTTCCCCACGACGTTGGGGAAGGAGACGTATATGGCGTCGGCAACGTGGGTGAACGGTTGGCCCCTAGTCAACTCCGGGAATTCTATCGGCGTTGTAAGCGATGCCGAAGGCATGCGGTGGCTCCCGGAAGTGCATGAGTTTGAGGATGCGTTTGATGGCGGTGAGTGCGCAACCGGGAAACGGTTGGGCCCAAATGCTAACAGACGATAGACATCAGTTACGCCTGGTCGACGCGGAACGCCGTTCTGGACACAAGTGACAAGCTGGTGTTGCGGCAGGGCGTTCATACGGAGGACGCCCAGCTGCTCATCCGGCAGCCAGGCTTGTCACTCGACTTTGAGATTGACGTCGACGCCGGGGCCGTTGCTGCCGACACCCGCTACTTGCTGAAGATCCGGGCAGGAGAGCACTGGGCCTCGATAACCGTCGCCGGCAACACGGTCGAACACGAGGTGCACGCCCCGCGACTTGGTGTCAAGGCACAACGGACGTGGGAGCTGCCGCCAGCTACAAGTGGACTCGTGCGCACGCTTGTCCTCCGCTGTCGGCCGCACTACTACCAGCTGAGCGTGCGGGCCCAGGATGCCGCCCGCATGGACGACGAGGTTGGCAACGTGCCAGAGCGGGCAAGCAGAGACAGTACTACTGCGAGCGGAGCGCCGTTCACGCTCCCTGGCGGGGCCCTGACGGGTGTGGGCGCGCAGATCAGCTTCGGTTGTCGGGGCTCGACGGATTCTCAAGGCGCAGTGCGGCTACTACGCGCGAGGTGGCGGCGGGTGGAGGCAGGCGACGAGCTGGAAGCAGATGCAGGGGCGGAACAGTTTACGCCCGTGCTAGCGGCATAGATGAGTAGATAGATGAGGTTGCTTGCATCGACCTGGTTAGGCATAGCACATAGTACCCTTCAATGGATTTGGTAGGCAGCTGAGGATACCATGAAGCCTTTGTGGGCATGGGGTACCAAGACGGAAAGACCAACTCGTGTATCTCGCTGTCTCCGGTTGTCGCCTTCCGGCTATCCGTAAGTTGTCAACAACCTTTCGGCTATTCATAACTCTCCCCTGTATCCGATCAGCGACTTCGGGGTCGGTATCTTGTCGCAACCCAGCACCTTTATAGCCTGCCATATGACATTCATGTTGATTGATCCCCAACGGTACACGGTACAATTGCTTCCTCTCATCCCGTTCTACACTGCCGTCATGCCGCCCAGTGTCCTCCGTCCTCTGCCCCTCACCCTCGGATGCTAGATGCGTCTACGCCCAGGCCCTTATCCGGGTGTCGTCGACCGGATGTTCGGCTGTCGGCTGACCCTGTGGACTTGCTACAAACATAACACTGACAGTGGAGACACACTTCAGGGCAGCGGTTCCCGACTGCTCGACAGCTTGTTGAGCGAGATATAGACGTCGGTTCCGTACTATAGGGAGTGTGAGCAACCGGCGCGGTGTGATGCACTTTGCAGCTCGGTGGCCGGTGTGCGGGAAACTTACACCGTCCATGGAGATGAGACGCAGGTCTCCGCCGAAGTAGCGAGCGTACAGGCGCGAAAGGGGGAGACCGTAGCCGAAGCCTGCAAGAGGCGCCTTGAAGTCGGACTCTTGCTACGGTGGGTCAGCGCATACACGTGGCGTGTCACAGAGACATCGGGGACATACACCAATCTCCGCCTGGATGCTCTCATCGGTCATGGTCGTGTAGAGGTATGTCCAGATCATGGGGAGGGCGGAGCGCGGGATGCCACCACCCTCGTCAGAGATCTTAATCGTAATGTCCTCTGATCCCTCGACGACAATGACCTTGACTGGCGGGAAGGAGTCCTCGTTGTCGACACCGTAGCGCTCGACGACGGCACGCAGCGAATTCTTGAGCAGCTCGAAGCAGATGTGCGACAGGTGGCCCGGGATGTACGGGAACGTCAGGTCCTTGGGGCACAGCAACTGAATGGGCGGGCCCTTGAACAGGCCAAAGTGCTCTTCACACACGTAGCGTGCGTTCTCAATGGCTTCGTGGCAAATGTCGTGGACGTTGGCGCGCGTGCAGATTATACCAACATAGTCGGGGTGAGGCTTGAGGGTGTTCAGGGCAACATCTGTGATGATGGTCAGCGCCACACGGGTTTATGAAGGCCGGCAGCGAAAGGTCATGCGGTCGAGCAATGATGCACAGACGGATCGCGCAGCTACCAGCTACATCCGGAAGCCGTGTCTGTCACTCCGGATGACTCAGACTCGCTCGCATTCTGCGGCACTCACGTTGTCCGATCAGAGCGCGGATACCGATGCGCGAGAGGTAAAAGCGATCGAGCCACTCTTGAATGTTCGACCCTATCCTTCCCGACTTCTGCTGCTTCCACTCGAGTACACCCTGTGCAACCGACGTGACAGTTGGGTCATGCCGCCTCTTAATGTTCTGCAGTACGCGCGTAAACGCCTCATTATACTCGTGCACTTCCGGCGGGTACACGACGTTGACAGGCGGCGGCGAGAAGTACATGCGCTCAATGGGGATCCGCATCCGGACTCCGCCGTTGACAACCGAATGGTGCTTCGGTTTCCGGTCAGTGTAGAGTGCCCGCGATCCACCAATGACGCCCTCGTTCATAATGGGATCGAGAGACGGATTCGGGGTGGCAACGGGGAACGACGTTGGCGTTGCAGGCGGCATGCGCAGCACGTCTTCAATATCGCGAGGCAGCTTGGGCTTGGGGAACGTGATGAGCTCCTGTGGGCGGGGCGGTGTCAGCGACGGCGAGGGTGCACAGAGCTGTTACCTACCTCGAAGCTCTGCGCGTACCACTCTTTGACACGGTTGATGCTTGGCATTTTGGAGAGACCGTCAGGCAATGACTCAAGCTCGACCACGCGGTGCGCCAGACGGATTGGGAGCTCTTCGGACAGGAAACCAGCCGCCTTCAGTAGGGTGCCCTGCGACGGGTTGGAGCCGAACAGGATCATCTGCTGCAGCGATACACCTGTGGGCGGGAAGCTCGCAAAATGGTGCACCCGCTTCCACAGCGCGGGGGAGATGGTGAACTTGGACATCGGAGCGAGCGAAATGGAGGTGATGTCGGAGGTGACGGTCGGAGGGGGTAACAACGGGTCGGGCGACCAGCGAGTGTACAGGTGGTAGCAGATGTGTGGAGCCGATGGTGTATACGTCGGTTGGAGCGTGCAGAAAGATAGGGTCAACGGTATTACAGTGGACGAGTGTGTGGATACGGGTAAGAAGAGTGTGTTGACCAGACAACCTGTGGTAGCGAGCGAGACATAGGACGACAGCCGAGACTGGATGGATGGTGGAGAGGAGCTCGGGTCGGGAGGTGATGCAGACGAGGTGGGAATGGGAATCTCCGGCTAAGTAGCAACGGAATCAAATCGCTCGACTAATGGCAACCCCTGATTTATCCACCCGATCGAGTCAGAAACAATACTTACGTAATGTCCCGGAGCCTATTATAGCCGGATCGTCTAATAGGAGAGGGAGAAGGGTCTATAATAATCCAATTAGAAGTAGAGAAGGCCCGCAGTCTAATCTGTTTCTCCTAATTTACCCATCGGCCTAATGGTGCTCCGGTGACGTAATGGGAACAATAGGCCCCTCGCGTTCGTAGGTTTTAGCAGGGACGACCGCTTCCGACGATCCATGAGTTCCATCGTTTTGTTGGTGGTTGTCCCAAGTGTCATTGGCGACAGCTGGGCTACCCTATCCGGGAGCGCTCGCAGCGCTACGGGGTCGCAAGACCTGGGATCTGAGAGAGGGGTCGCAACTAAAGATCGTGCGGCACTAAGCCGGCACTTCGTCGAGAGCGTCAACGCCTCACCTCCACCGTCAATATCAATCAGGTCTTAGAAACGCAGGTTCTAACGTATCTGAAGCCGCATCCGATCTCCCCGAGCGATTAGTGTTGGACATGTACGCATGCCGGCCTGTGGCGCCCGTAGACGAGGGGGTATGGTGGGCTTCTGCAGCCGCACCAGAGTCATTGCGCCACCGCATAACACGGCCGTCCAGGCTGTCGCGCAGCTGAGCAACAGCCGCTTGGCCGTGGGTGAGGGGCCTAGCAATCCAACGCGAGGACGCGATGTAGCGCCGGAGTGTGCACTGGTTTCACGGTGTATGCTCGGAACCTTCGTGTCTTCTGTGAACCACTCGCCGTGAGGCCTCAGTCTTCCCTGATGACCTCACGCGTTGCAACTTGGGTTGACCTTGCTTCCTTCCAGTTCGTATCAGTATTTCGAGTCGCGTATTGCTGCCCATTGCGGGTACCCCGTATCTCCACGATCCTCTCCTATCTCCCTCCCCCTGTCCGTTGCGTTCCAAAAAAGAACGCCACAGCTGCTGCTGCTCGCTGCAGGTCACGACGGGGATCGAACCCGCGATCTCCTGATTACCCATCGTAGTCAGACGCCGTACCATTTGGCCACGCGACCTAGATGTCAGTGACGGGGGTGGTGGTATCGGCACCGATCACAGACGGAAATGGACCTTGGGCGTGATGGAGGGGAGTCCATACAGTTGAGGACGCGATACCGGGCGATGAGGCTAGGCCGAAACGTCGAGGGGCCCAATGGACACGATGTTGGTTGGCAACTCATGACATGAATGCTGTGGGTCAACTTTAAACCTAGAGTTGGGACCACTCTCCGGAGGGCAGACACCAACCTCATAACCTCAGCAATATCATCACGCCCCGCCGGGACAGTGCCGTATTCAGTGAATCGTTTGCAGCATCAGCTCACGTGTCTGCGCGAATCGGAACCGCCAACCGCAAAGGGTGATTGTCCTCTGAACAACCTTAGTGTCGCTGCGGCGCGGTGAGAGGGCGCCGTCGCCCGGTCCTCTCATGTGCTTGGAACGTGAGCCTATGGCCAACAGTAAATAGGGGGAGGCAGGTTATGGGTTAGAACGAACAAGAAGGGATGGTGTGGGTCATTGGTATTCAATAGGACCGGTGCTGCTGGCTGTCAGCCAAGTCTTCACCTCGAGTCAGCGGCCAGCACATATTAGACAATCCACGCAACGGGCGAGTCATTCCATGTTCCCGTATAGTCAAGTTCGAATCGATCCCCGATGCGATCGGGCAGTGACCTGGTTCGGCGCCACTTTTGTGCAGCAGCCGCGCCATTCGGCGTGCATGGGCACCCGACGTCAGTGTGGCCTATGGTTTGTTCCAGTTGGGTGTGGTGTGGTGCTGCTGTTAGATATGCGACGTTAACTGTCCATGGTGCGGCTGGAAGCCTGCCATAGAGTCCAATGAAGTGACACGTTCAGGTCAATGAAAGTGACACATTCATTGCATCCTCTCTCCTATCCGTTCTTCCTTCGTCACAGCTTAGGCTCCTGCTGCGCAGCCTTGATCTCATCATTGCCCTTCTTGATCCACTCGGCAGCGTCCTTGTACGTCTCGGCCGCGATATCCGATCTGTCCACCGACGCGGTCGGCACAAGCAAGCCCTTCTGCACTGCAGGCCGCGCGTCAATGCGTTTCAGCCAGGCAGCGAGACGGGGGAACTGTTCGATGTCCACGCCCGCCCATACATGGGAGCGCACCCAGGGGAAGACGTTGATGTCCGCGATCGAGTACGTGTTGCCGACAAGGTAGTCGCCGCCCGTCTCGGGGTTCGCGAGACCGTCCTCAAGGACCGAGTACAGGCGCGTTGTCTCCTCGATGTAGCGCTTGATCGAGTACGCAGACTTCACGGGCGCGTATCGGCTGCGCGACGGGTCAATGGGACCGCGCGCTACAGGCGAGCGGGTGTACGCACAAGAAGTGGTGGGCCTGGCCCTGCATGGGTCCGACGCCGCCGTGCGCAAAGAAGATCCACGAGTGCACCTGCGAGCGCAGCTTAGCGTCGGCGGGGAGGAACTTGGCCTCAGGATCTGGCGAGTGTTAGGGTGAAGCAACAGGTCAGCCGATCAGAGCGACGGCACCCACCGTAATTCTCCGTCAACCACAGCTCGATGCTGGCACTCTCAAAGATCTTGTGCCCGCCAAAGTTGTCATCGACAAGGGCGGGGATGCGTCCATTCGGGTTGATCTTGAGGAAGTCGGGGTGCTGAGATTCGGTCAGTCATGCCCCCAGCAGTCGTCCCCAACGTTGGTGCGCGCTGCGGATCCGTTTGCTTTACAGATCCCCATCTACATCCCATCCCTTCCTTCCCACACTCGCAACCCACCTTCTGCTGGTTCTTCCAAATCTCAATGGCCGACACATCGTAGCTGAGCTCCTTGGTCGCAAGATCGGGGTACGCCGCGCGCAGCTCCTCGAGCAGGATCGACGCCTTGTATCCGTTCGGCGTGCCACCCGTATAGAGGTGGAGCTTGGCGGGGCCCTGGTTCGGGACGGTGCCGGCTTGCGACGGGCCGAGGGGCGGGGGACGCGGCGTCTCGGCTGGTCCCGATGAGAAGAAGTTGCGGGCCTCAGAGGTCATTGTGACTGGGGCTGATTCGGGTTCTTGCAGTGTAGCTCCTGGTGGAGACGGAGACGCAGGGATTGACAGAAGACGGAGCGCGGGGCGAAGGGCGAGTGCTGAGCGGGGCGGTATGAGTGCACGACTGAGGCGGAGTAGCATGCGTGCTCACGTTTTATCCGGGTGGGAACGGTACAGCGATCGGAGAGGCCGTGAGTAGCGGTAGTGCTGTTGTAGACGCTACAAGATGAATGACGACAATGACGTGATGGGGATAACCCGTCAAGAAGCTCTCTGCTCGGTCTGCTTTATAGCTTCCCAGTGCAACAGCTTCCCCGTTCGCCGCCCCTCGTCCGCCAGCCGCGGTACACGCCGCTGGCAAGGCATTCAAGCCCGGCGGGCAACACACGCGCACGCGATTTACTTTGTCATGGACTATAGCATTTGTCAGCACATTCCCAACCATCCCTTGTCATCTTCTATCGTGTCAAATCTGGCGTTCGCTGGCGTATGGCGCATGGCGCCATTGACCTACAGGAAGCGCACCTAACTGACGCGTCGCCAGGGCTGGCTGGCTGCCTGGTCAACTCGTTTCGGCAGCTGCAGCCAGCCAGGTTGTCCACCGCCATGGATTGGAGACATGGTTAGTTTCTGTTCACACTGCCTGGCCGCGCTCAACCCATCTCACACAAAAGACTGGCTGTCGATACCTCACGTTCTCCATCACGTTTTGCGAATTGAACTTCACGGCAATGTATCTCGAGAAACCGGGTTCAATCACATCTGCATGTACAGAAAGCGGAAAGATGAGTTGCTAGCGAATACAGTCTATCGTATGCGCAAGCGGCAGCACCGGCAGGGTATGCGCGGGGCTGTTTACCAGCCGGCAGCCTCGCCCTGGGGGGCGGCGGGCTCGGCAGCCCAGTCGCCGCCCTGGGGCTCGGCGGACCAGTCGAGGGCCTGGTCGGTGGGCTGGGCGGCGAAGGCGGCGTCAGTGGGGGCAGCGTCCCACTGCTCAACGGCGGGAGCGGCGGCAGCCTCCTCGGCGGCGGCGGCAGCGGCGGCCTTCTCGGCCTGCTCCTTCTCGATCTCCTCAGCGTCGCGGTAGAAGAAGAGGTCGGGGAGGACATCCCAGCCCGAGGGGCCGGTGGGGCCACGGGGGACGGTGCCGCGGAGGCGGAGGACCTCACGGCAGAGGAGGTACCAGGCAAGGCCGACGGCGTGGCGCGACTTGTTGTTGGTGGGGATGGCAATGTCAACAAACTTGAGGGCAGCGTCGGTGTCGGCGAACGCGATGACGGGGATGTTGACGTAGGCAGCCTCACGGATGGCCTGGTGGTCGACACGGGGGTCGGTGACAATGATGAGGCGGGGCTCCTTGAACGAGCGGGTGATGTAGTTGGTGAACGAACCGGGGGTGAAACGGCCGGCAATGGCGGTGGCACCGGTGAACGACGCGAACTTGAGGACAGCACGGTGGCCGTAGGGGCGGGCCGAGATGACACAGATGTCGGCGGGGTTCTCGATCGAGGCAATCACACGGGCAGCGAGGACGAGCTTCTCCCAGGTCTTGCCGACGTTGAGGACGTGGACGCCGTCGGCGCGACGCTTCCAGACGTACGACTCCATGGACTTGTCGCAGTTCTTGGTGCCGAGGTGCGACTGGGCGGCGAGGAGGAGCTGGACATCCTCCTCGGTGGCGTTAAGGACAGCAGGGAGCTTGGACATGGTGGAGTTTTACGGGGGTTGTAGGAAGGTCTTTAGGGGCTTGCAAACTTGGATAAAAATGCCTCGACGAGAAACGGTCTGCGGATTAGAATCAAACAAGGCTCAGATTATGGGGCAGCGACAACAAAAGCGAGGCGACGCAATGACCAAGACGCAGTTAAGAGAGCGCTGAAAGGCTAGCCGGAAGGAGGGTGTTGCTCGACGAACTCTTGTCGCTGATCTCGTTGATCATTGAAGCGGCTCGGTTGCAGTTTAGACACGTAAAGGCATGGCAACCTTCGGCAAGCTCCAGGCCACAACCGCCATTCCGCTCGTCATCTCCGCTCGCGCCGTTTCCCTCCACACTTCACGCCGCTCCGCTCCACGCCCATCTCAGGTGGCTTCTCCATCCCGTTCCCAACTCCACTGGCACGCTCTCCGTCGCAGATTTCTGCCATCTCCAGACCGCTTCCACCTAGGTCCGCGACGGCCGTTCCCTCGCGTTCGCTGCCGTTGTCGCTATCGCCGCGCGCGCTGCCGTTGTCGCTGCCAGGGCACTCACCAAGGACGGGTCCGGTATGTGGCAAGCAGCACTTTTTTTTTGGAGTGGGTTACCAACAAGAAATTGCTTTTGGCAGATGCATGCTCGCGGCGAGCCCAGAGCGAGAGCCTGCACCCAGGGCGGAGCAGCCAGGGCACAGTCCTAGGAGGGCGGTCGTCTGCGGGGGTGAAATTCTGGACGACGGCCAGCTCTATGGTGGGAATGTATGTGCCACATTTTGGTCGGAGATTGTAGGTATGCGGCGTTATGAAATGTTGGTGGCCTAAAAATAGGCACCCCATTTGGATATAGACTCTGATATTGCAGGCCTAAATACCCGGTTGGTAGGCGTACCACTGGCCAACGGGACTATTTCTTGCCGAGACATTACAATCGATATGACACCGAACGTCGAGGCCTTGTCAGGCCCAGGTCGATGTGCTCCGAGCTCCGAGACGTCACCTGCGATTGGAGTCATCGTCACCTGATCATCCGTGCGATATGTACGGCTTCGCAGCAGTGACAGCGGTGTGCGAACGTGCTTCCACGCCGTTGACATGGAGTGGGCAGCACGAACAGAGAGTGCCAAGACATCTCCCTCGCCGTTGCCTGTCGATCATTGCCCGTCGATCGTGAAGACGCGCGCCACCGTCGAAAGTCGACTACTCTCAAATCACCGAAAGCCGGGAGAGACAAATGTTGGATTCTGCGAGAAAGCCAAATTTGGAAACCGCATATGGATAGGACCGCCGCGATATCGCCCAACCGAGGATGCCAGCAGCAGCCTTTGGGTTGCAGCGTTGCGCCCGATCATTGCTCCGCGTGTCTGGCTCGGCATACCATTATGGGCCTGGTCAGTCATAAAACGATCTGTCATCAAGCGACGGTTATCTAACCCGCCTTGGCTACTGGCACTCTGGCAGCAGCTGCTGTCGAATGTCATGGTCACATTCTTGAGTTCGTGGGCAATGCTACACCGAGGCCACCTGACATGCTCCCCTTGCGACTGTCAGCCGCTGAGCTTGTCGGTTCCTCAACGTGCGTCATTGTCACCTTCCGTTCCGAGATTCGAAACGGACAGCAGATCTATCATAGAAAGGGGGGGCATTTAACTTGTAACAGAGACTGTCGCCAAAGACGCGGATAAATACTCTTGGTTCAGGAAATGCTACGTCATGTATGCTTTAAAAAGATTACGTATGAACCGCTTGACGAGCCTTTTTGCCAATAATATGAGTTAGGCATGCGGTTTTATTAACAAAAAATTTAATGCAAGTAAAAATAATTGTGAAAAAAAGTGGAAAATAACATTTTTTTTTTTTACAAAAAGGAAAATGTATTTATGGGGGCGGGTCAGCCGCCAGGCACGGGGGGAGAAGGATGTGGCCTGGCCAATCACATTCCTCCCGGATTACATTGTGCATTGTAATGACATTAGGATCTTTGTAACGTGGTTTGGGACTAATTTTGCCGTGCCTAGGCGTTTGCAAGGGCCGGGAGCCGTAGAGGAGTAAAAAAAAAGCGATCATCGCCACCCAGAGGGTTCACGCCCTGGTGCCGTTTGGCCCACCGCGCCACCCGGGTTGCACTCTGGCCCTCTGTTGTTGTGCCTTGTGCGCGGCAGGGATAAGCTTCTCATCCGCTACGTACGACCAGGCTGGCCACTCACACCGCTGCCCAAGTGGCGGCGGCATGTCATCCGCATGTTCTTCTCGGACCGCTGTTCCATTGCCACCACACCACCTCAGTCCACACTTGCTTGCGGGCGCTGCCGTTCTCATCTCCCTCCCCACCTCCCATCTCACACTTGCCTTTGACAGCCAGCCCTCCTCCCGCTGTCTCCCCCATCACTCGCTCCTTCCCCCACCTCGCTCCCCCCGCCACCCACCTCCGTCGAGCATCGTCACCACCACCACCACCACCACCACCACCACCACAAGCACATTTCTCACATCTGCATTCAAACAGCAGCGCATCACTCTTGAAAACCCACAAGCGTACGTTCCAGCCAAGAGGCACCATCTACTGCCGCCGCTTGTCCGGTGGCTGCACCCAGTTCAACACTCCCCCCCCCCCAGCCAGCCTCCTCGCAGCGACAAGATCTCACACATCGCAGACCACTCTTCCTCTTAGATACAAAGCAAAAGACGTGCAAGCGAGAGCATACGAGGGTGTCCACGAAAGCCCTGCAACAGCGTCAGCGACAGTCTCCCCAGGTTGTTCCTTTTGCCACTCTCCGTCATTGGTCTCCCAACTGGCCCTTCGTCCAGGTGTCGCCACCGCAAGGCACACCATTTCGTCCATTAACGCCCAACATTCGCTTCATCATCGCTTGATCCGCTACCAATACCTGCCCCTATATTGCACAGCACCATGTCGTCCACTCTCTCTCTCGCCTGCTTCGCTGGAAGCCAGCAGTAAATCACCTCGAGCTATATCCAAAAACGTCTCACGAAATCAACAACCTGGCCTCACTACCCTTCCCCGCTCAACATCTCGCAAACGTCCCCTGTCGCCTCTCCGCCTGTCTCCCGAATAGCGAACAGTCGATAACCCAGATCCATTACTGATATCTCGGACTTTGGGCTCTCTACGGTTCTCACTCAACATTCGGGCTTCACCGTTTTTTTTTTTTTTCTGTTTTTTTCTCCTCGCTGCCAATTCGCCGCCGCTGCGCCACCACTCGCCACCCCGCCATCCCATTCTCTTTCGACAACGACGACGCAAGACCAACGTTGCTAGGGCACGCATCACATCGTTCTTGGGACACACTGGACTGCTACTCTCCGGTTTCTGACCGAACCGCAAGTGTTACGGAAGCTTAACGCCCAATACCACCGAGGCATTATTTTTCACCGTTTTGCCACACAACCGGCGCCCACCACCGCTCCGTCGCCACCAACCACGCACTCCCGCCGTTGGGCCACCGCGTCACCCCTGCGATTACCGTTTTGCCGTCCAGATCCGAAAAGACTCTTGGCCATTACCGTGTCTCCACAAAAGTCCCTCTGTTGTTATCGCCACCACCGTGATCCTCTTTTAGCAACACCATCTCTTGCCACCGTCGTGTGTTGCCATTAGAGCATTCGTCAGGAGCGGAGAAAACGGTCGTCACCTCAATCATAGCCATACCGACGCCCGTACTTCTTCGCCACCTTCCCATCCACCCCGACCCACCTCTTCACCATGTCCCGCACAGCGACCGCTACTCCGCCGCCGCCGCTCTTTCAACATAAGAATTCGACGCCATCGATGCGCCATGCAAGCAAGGGTAACATCCCGTCCCGTTCGGAACTGCCTTCCTTCCAACGACATTTCAAGAAGCAGCCAAAGTCATCTAATGGGGCCTGCCATCCGACGTCGCCGCTCAAGGAGGCGGTAGTCGCCCCCATGTCCGCGAGTGACATGCTGGGCATTACCGCCTCCAAGACCTCTACTCCGGATCCAATGGCCACGATCCCCTCATCTTCGATCGCTTGGAGAGATGAAGACACCGACACGGCCTCCATTGCCACCTCGGTGCCCTCGATTTCGAATGCCAGTACCGTTTCTGATCCTATCCTGGCCACACCGGAAGGGACCCCTTCGTCCTCTATCTATTATGACAGGCTCGATGTCAAGTTGGCTCCTAGCGAAAGCTTCTCGGCGATCACTGCAGCACCGTCGCCTCGCTCGTGGGTGAACGGTATTGGGAAAATGGCTCGTGGTATGATACCATTCGGTCGCCGCCGTGATGGTGACAGCCCACGTCTCATTGCTTCGCCCGTTCCTACCACCTCGCCTGCCCAGCCCTCGCCTGTCTCGCCGTACATTGCGCCCTCGCCTTCGTCCATCGCACCTTCCTCAGCGGTCATCTCCCCGATGGCGTTTATGATCACTCCTTCCCCGGACGTGACTGACATGCTTGACAATCCGCTTCCTCCCCACGCGCTTCCGGCTGCTGTCGCTCACCCACACAACATGCCGCCGGCCCTGACCCCGGATTCGCCGTCAATCGAGAACCCCTCGGAGGCTCTTCGTCGCTACGAGTGGTCGGAAGCCCAGCGCCGTCAAGTGACCGAGTTTGCACGTCTCTGTTCCCAGTGGCCGCAGAGCAGCTACAACAGGGCCAAGCTTCCTCCGGGTACTCACCCTGTTGGACAGTACGTTCCCCAGTCGTGGGCCAACCCCCGTCACGTTGTGCGCACCATGCAGCGGCAGTCGGATCTGGAGAGACATCTCTGCGAGCACGGCGGTACCTTCCACCCGTGCAACCTTTCGACGCGTAGCTCTACTACCGACGTGGAGTCTCTACACTCCGGCCCCAGTGCCTTTTCGGATCCGTCTCGCGAGAGCTCGCTGGCCACAACTGTCTCTTTGGAGCCACCCTCGCCCCAACAGGACAGTATCCTGTGTGATGCTGTTTGGGCAGCCTCCAGAAAGTGTCATGGCCCCGAAGCCACGGAACCGAAGACCGCTGCTGCTATCCATGCTGCTATGTCCTCCCCCATGGTCGAGGCGTGGCGTGGGGACGCATCGATTATCTCCGTCAGCTCGGTGTCCTCTGTCGCCTCCATCGCCACCGCTAACTCTGCCGACGAGAGCAAGCCTTCGTCCGCGTGGGCCTCGCTGGCCAACTCTACAAAGTCGCTGTCTGAGCTTGACAAGATGGCGGAGCTTGCTACCACTGACAAGATGGACGTTGACGAGCCGGAACCGCTATCGACGATTCCTTCCATCCCTGGCTCGCATCCTGTTCTGGACGATCTTCCCGTTCCTACCCGCACACTCTCGTGCCCTGCTAAACGTCCGTTGACCTTCATCGCGGATGATGATGACAAGCGCCGTCGTGTACTCGAGTCGATGGCAGTTGATGACACCGACGCGGTGTTCACGGAGGAGCCTGCAGCGCTAATCCGTCCTGTCATGTCGGCTTCTACTCCGAGCCTTCCCTCGCAGCACCCGACCATGATCGGTGGCTACGTTGTCAAGACATCGGACACGCACCCGCTCGTCATCTCGCCGTTCATCCCCAGTGAAATTCTTTCGACCTTGGGAAAGTACCTTATTGCGCCGACACATGGTCGTGAGCAGGTAGTCATGCTTGGGTCTGAGATCGATGTTCCATCGCTTCTCCTCTCGTGTGCTGCCGCCAACCAGTGTCCCTCTGAGGCCGGTCCCGTTGGTCAGATTGGAGGTCATGGGGGCCCCAAGACAGTCATCTTCAATCCGCACCGCCCGATGGACGGCGCCCGATGCCCGACGAACCTTGGTAACTTGCTTCTCAGTTCGTGCCCGGGCAAGCGTCTGCGGATGGACGGTCCCGTCAAGGGCCGCGGACCAGTGTGCCGTGACCTGGCGACGGATATGCGCAGGATCAAGAATGCTGGCACGGATGCGATTGTCTGGTGTGTACTAAATTATCGGCATGTACTGACGCTACCAGCTGCCTGGACGACGAAGAGCTCCGGCTCCTCGGAGTGCCTTGGGAACAGTACCGCGAGACTGCGGCTGAGAACGGCATTGACGTCATTCGGTGAGAATCGGACGAATGAAACGGACTCGAAAGCGACCTAGTACTTACATTCCTTTCAAGACTGCCTATGCCTGACGGCTTCACACCTGTCTCTCTCCAGTTGTTTGATGCCCAAGTGTCACTCATTGTCTCGAGGTATACCCTCAAGGGCATCAATGTCCTCGTCCACTGCCGCGGTTAGTACCGGGCGAACGCCAACATGACAGCGAAACCACACATACTTACACGATCCTAGGTGGTATTGGCCGCGCTGGTCTCACTGCTTGTGCCTGGGCGATCAAGATGGGCTTTGTCCAGCCTCACCCCTCCTTGGCTCTGGAGAAGAAGACAGCGCAGCAGCAGCAGCAGCAGCAACATCAGTCCAAGCGCAAGAGCAAGACAGTATCGGCGCAGCCTCCCGCAATGCCGGCGCAGGAGGAGGAGCGCGCCATCGTTATGAGCATTGTGGAGCGCTCTATCGCGATGATCCGCTCACGTCGCGGCCTCAAGGCCATCGAGACCATGGAACAGGTCCAGTTCCTCGCCACCTATGTCACCTGGCTCCGTGAGAGCATATAGCGTGGCCCGCCCTTCTTCCCTCTCCCTCCCTCTCCCTCCCTTTCCTTCACCGACTCTCTGTATCCGTTACCCCTGGTAGCTAAAAAAAAACTGAAAACTGAAAACCACCAAACTACACTCAGTTGTCGAATACATTGTTCTCCTGCATATCGCCTCCAACCGGCACCTGCATCTCGCATCGATACCCACGTGCCCGCGCCGCTTGGCACCCGATGCTGGCGCGGCCAGACTCCAACAACCACCAACGCCATTTACCAAACACCTGCCAAGACATCCTCCCACCACTGGCTTCTCCCCACCCACCCCCCCTCTTCCTCTTACCTCACTGCAACCCATCAAATAAACGCCCAACAATCAAATATCATTACTGTACCCGTTGTCACACGACAGCACCCGAAAGTGAATATGAGCTTTTAGACGCGGAGTGAGGAGACACTGGGGACGTAGAACGCTGTAGGCGTAGAAGTGTGGATGCACCTATCGAACTAGCGTGTGCAGCGAACTAGCGCGTGCAGTGGAGAATGATACAGCAGCAGGCTGTGAGGTTCGGGGGATGACGACGAGAGCACGGCGATATCAATAGCGACGCTCCGGAGGTTTCTCGGTCGATACATCTTTCGTAAGTGCCGGTACTGTTCCCTTCTACAAATCCACGTCGCCGGAGGCTTAACGACAAGTCGGTCGTGTTGTAGGCGTAAGGCTATCAGCATGCCTATCCTATCTACTGAGGAGACGCATGGACGGCTCCATGATGACCACGTTGCTGACGTCCTGGACGGAGAGACGGCGACCGATGAAATGACTGCACCCAGAATAGCTCGCAACAGAGGTATTTTGTGTCTGCGATACGCAACATTGTATGTAGGTCATTGTGGCCTGAGAAGTTGCCTCTCCCGAACTACGAGCAGCTAGCACGTTTGTCACATACGCGCAGTTATTACCGACGTGTACATGTACACTAGTTGGGATCGGCGGCCGCCGAATGTGCTTCATCCGGAATCAACGCGCCGAGTTTGAGTCAACTTAGCGTCGGAAGACCGCAAGGCGTGACACTGGACCGTCACGAGACCTGTCCGGCGGTGGTTGAAGGAGGAAAGAAATAAAGATGGCTTGCTCACCTTGCCGCGCTATCGGCCGCCGTGCCGAAGTGGAGGCGGCCTGCAGCAGCAGCCTTCATCAAGCGATATCAAAGTGATATCACCAAGAGCATGGGTGTAATGAGAACTACGGCAGGCGACCACATGACCATGGCAAGAGACGCCACTATAAACCTGCGCCTGCGCATCTTCTGTGCCTACTTGCATGTCGTGCGGGAGGCCTCCGTCGTCGCCTATCACTGCCTTACGGGCCTTGGGGACGCGCAATAATCTTCCCGAACTCCAATGCCGCCGGTAACGGATAGGATGAGCGTCGGCTGCTCCCTGCTGATGGGTGGTCGCCATGGGTGTCCCACTCATGTAGCCTCCCGTGTTTGCACCATCCCCCCTACTTCCAATTGCCGTAATCGTCTGCAACCGTCGGAAGTGTAACTTGTAGAGTCTCCTCAGGGTGGTGTTGGGGGGGGGGACCGTCCCGAGCCTGCACTTTGCATCTCCTGGAGAGCCCGCTGTGGAGCTTTGCGGGTGTGCGTTTCTCTCAGCCCCGGGACATTATGCTCAAAAGGTCGGTGTTTCTCCTTGAGCTTCCCGTGGTCTCAACGTCCATCTCGATACAATGCAATCGAAACCATCTCTGCACCACCAAGTCAAAGACCACTCGGCTCTGAGCATCTGGGCACGGCTTGACCATGCTTGTCTGAACACAGATATCCACGACCTGACTGTCGGCCTCTTGTGTTCCGGATGTAGAACACCACTTTTGCAGGTCAGGATATCGGTTATGACCGAGGAATCTGAGCGGCAGCCATGCTGAAAGCTGCCAAACCCGTGCTGTGCCGAGCTGCCCGAGGTGCCGAGGTTGCCGGCAAGGACTGGGTGGTCCGGGCCGGGATATGTGTGGGGATGGAGCTTGTCGGGCCGGGAGTATGCAGAGAGGTGAATCCGGTTGGTCCGTTGGACATTGGGGGCAATGGCGCGCGTTTGCAGCTAGAGCGTTCGGCGGTGAGGGAGCCGAGACGATCGGGTGGTGCTGCAGAACGGGACCTTGGAATAGAACGCGGCCGGCGGTTGGTGTGGACCATCCATGGCATCGCATGAGCAGCACTTTAGCTTTGCCAACAAAAACCTCGAAACCTTGACCGTTGTAGGTTTGGATGGCGACATGCCCACGCGCATGCCTCGTCGAGGATGCTGTATAGTTAGCATGGCGGCATATCGTGCATTACCGCTCTTGGCAGCACGCGAAGGGCACAACAAGCTCCACCACTCACCCCCGCCCGCTTAACCGGGTATTCCATCTGTTGCGGCGGCACAGGCCGGAGTCCACAGGCAATCGAAGGCCATTTCCGTGCTGGGATCTGGAATCTCAGTTTCCCTCTTGTGTGGTGTTGTTGAGCAGTCCGCAACAGGGAGCAACCCCTCGAACGTCAGCTGCCCCGGACGTCTGCGCTGATCATCGCCGAGCGTCTCCCCCTCCCCCGTTGCCAGACCGTCTCTGCGGCTCCTTGGCCAGCTCCGTACCCCCCACACAGGCTTCGTGCCGGGGAAGATCCGGAAGTCCGTGGGGTTCGATACCGCCGGCAAGACAAGGAACCAGGTCGTCGCACGAGCCTATGCGTCACAGTATCCGACTGCTCTGCAGCTCCGTACGTCCACTTTTCTGGGCGCGCATGCTTGTCCCCGGCTTCTTGTCCCAATCTGGCCCGAGAGTTGCCCATTTCAGTCCATCGTCATATCAATCAACACAGGGGCGCTAGTGACAACAGTCACATCTCGCGTCGCGGCTGCTGTTGCTCCTGTACATCTCTCTTCATCACGCTGTCAATACTGGCCCCGCTGCCACCACGGCCGAGCTCGCTACCACCTCCTCGCCGCCCACTACTCCACTACCACTTGAACGTCCCGCTGCCCGGGGCATCGGATCAGATCAAACCGCACTGCGCGGGGCCGGATTCCACAACCCCACGCGTCTGCAACACACACACACACACACACACACTCTCTCTCTCTCTCTCTCTCTCTCCGTGCCCTCGCCGTCACCACTGCTTCCAAACATCGCCTTGCCCACTACCGTCATTGCCCAACTCCTACTGCACTCTGTGCCATCCCGACATTCGGAGATGTCGCCCCTCAACCCGAGCCCCTACAAGCGGCGTACATCCAAAGCATGCGAGCACTGTCGCACGAAGCGCACGCGGTGCACTGGCCAGAGCCCGTGTGACGCCTGCATCTCGCTCGGTATCGGCGAAGCGTGCTACGTACGAGAGAAGGCGCGACCCAGGCGGTGAGTCGCAGACGTCCTTCATGTTTTGTCTGCATCCCCTTCTTGAACCGATCTTGTCTCGATGTGCTGGGCATCGAGCTCGGGATCGTGCGCCATTGAACGTACATCCCTCGGGGCCATGCCCACTCGCAGGCGTTCTCCCTACCGTGTGGGTAATGCAACGGCATACCAGCTGGACAAGGACCGATGGGGGCGGCCGAGACCCGCCACCTCGGATCTCGGCCTTCTGTGTCCCATCAACAGGGGGTCCTGGGTGGCTTTTACCCGCGGTGCAGCGCTCCTCTCCACTCACAACGTGGCGCGCATGGCCAACTTTCAAGACAGGTGGAGTGGGGCACCGGGTATCCTCGACACCTCTACATCCTTGGCGACATCGCGACACCAGATTGCCTGCTCAATGCATGCCCACTGCCACCCTGCACAGACCGTGTTCAGCCACGCAGCTATGCTCCCTCCACCGCACACCATACATCCGCATTTCCGACCCACGCCTGCACCCTTGTTCCTCTCTGTCTGACGCACGCCCATCTGACACTGCAGCGCACCGGCCGCGTCTCGGCGTCGCCGCAAGTCAGTGTCGCCTGACGCCGGTTTTGGCGAGGGGCACACAAACTTTGTCCGGGACGTTGAGCTGGCGATCGACAGCTGGCTAGAGAGTGCAGGTGAGTTGGCCAATTGCGAGCACCATTGTCAGCCTGAAATGATTTACGGAAGAGAGCAGTGGTCGCTCAGCCCCTCTGGGCTGCAATTGTGCTGTCAACGGCGACGTCGACTTGCTCCTGCCTTTGCACCGTGTGTTCAATCAACTGACATCAGGCCACACCGCACGTACCTCGCTCCCAGGGCCCTCACGACTGGCCTCTCTGCCCGGAACGCCCCTACCAACTGACCACCTCGACCTTGCGGCGCTCGAAGACCGCCTGTTCGTGGCCTACCGCGCAGTGCACCACTTCGAGTTCCTTGTTCCCGACCGCATCAGAGACCTGTATGCGCGACACCGCACGCTTTCCGAGTCGCTGGCGCCTGACCAGCGCGCGCTGATCGCGGCGGTAATGTGCCTCGGCCGTCTCAGCGAGCTGGTATTCCACACGCTGCCAGATGGCGTCACCAAAATGCGACCGATCCCGGCAAGTGATCTGCGCGAGGATGTTACCTACTTTCGCATTGCGCTTGCCCATCTCGAGCAGTGGAACGCCGCGAGCACAACCGCGTTGTGTGAGTTTCGGTACCGCTATCACTCGCTAATCGGCCCTAGGTGCTTTCCACTGCCTCCATTTCTTTGCCCAGGTCCTTGGCGGACCCGACGACACACGCGAGTTGTTGGGCGCCATGTGCTGGCAGGCGCGTGAGCTTGGTATCCACCGCCGAGAGACGGCCGCTGCGTATCCAAGCATGGACCATGTCGGGGAACTCTTCTTCTCCACAATGTACAAGGATACGTGAGTCTGACCTTCGATCGTGAAGGCGAGTGGTCTCCGCCCGCCTGACCCGCGGATTTGCCCGAAACCGGAAGCCGAGGAAAAAGAATCTGCCGTCCTTAGCCGGCGAACATGTCGACTTGGCGACTCCTGGACGTGAGGCGGAAGGCTGACAGCAGATGGTACGCCACACTCGTTGACGCACCGCCGTTCACGCGTTGGGGAGAGTACGAGTATGACCCAAAAGTGTCCACAGACGCACCGCAAACCGTTGGCGTGCTGTCCCGCTTGGCTGTCCTTGAGAGCGAACTCCTGTCCACGATCCACTCGGGCAAGGTGGACACGCTGACACCGGAGTTCGTGCTGGGAACGGAGAGTCGGTGGTGGCCGTTGATGCGCGAATGTGGAGACGAGCGTAGCGACAAGCTGCTCGTCTTGATTCACCCGTACGCCGACATCCGCTTCAACTGGATTCGACTCCTGCTCCGGGCGCCCTGCCTCTCGCACCCGACTCTTGGTGCAAGCTCGACGCCCATCGTCGCGCGCTCGCTCTCGCGCATCCTGCACACGTACGCCTCACTTGCGGCCGCCAACCTCTTCCACCCATGTTACGCTCAGCTGCGCCGCATTGTGACGTGCGGTCAGCTTCTCGTGCTGTGTCACACGGCGCGTGAACTTGGCAGACATGAGGCTGAGGACCTCTTTGCAGTTCTTCTCGACCTGCTTAAGGAGCACGTTGGCAAGTTTGACTTTGTCCCCGACCTCATCCAGAGCTTTGAGAGTGTTGGCTCATTCTTGGGTACGTCGCCCGTCACTGTCAGGCAGGAAGTCCTGCCAACATTTGCTCTGACACAGCAGGTCTTGCCATTCCTGCTGCACCACCTCCGGCCCGCGTGAGCGATCTTCCCGAGGTGCCATTCATGTTCGACTACAGTCTACCGTCCTGGTTCGACTCGTTGTACGGCGACCAGCACATCCTGCGTGAGGATAATGTGTGACGGACGTGCGGTTGAACCGTGGTTTTCAAGTGATCAATAATTGACTGAGTGCACCTCAAAAGCGTGCATTAATATACCAGGTTGTAGTTACCTGCTGTGAGACAGCAGTGACAAAACGACGAAGGCAGACAAACGGTCGTTTCGCACACGGAGTGTAAGACAAGTCAGCAGACAGGTCGTGCGTGGCGCACCAGACATGTATTGACGAAGATGTATCCTGTAGGGTGGGGGAAAGACGCGAGAACAACGACAGTCAGCATCGACGTTGAAGCCGACCGAGTTGGAGCACAGAGTCGACCAGCATAGTCCAAGAAATGGAGGTATGAAACGACCGCGTGCTTCACATAACGGGATGGCCCTTATCGGCATAGACATTACGGACTCCATCGCGCTTGTGGCGGTTCGATAAGGCCTGACATTGCATTCGGCAGTCAGCGGTTGTGTTTCGCGTAACACGCACACGCTATCTCTGGTCTCTTATCGCTCATCGGTACACGCATTTCATCAGCCTCGCGCTTGGCGCGGCAGCGTATATTTCGTAGCGCCGCGGTCCGCGGCCAGCCGCGCGCGGCAGCTGACTGCCCGCGTGGACAATGTGCGACACGATAATGGGGTGTCACCGCTATCTGGTGGTCAGTGTAGTTGTTACTACCCGCCGCAGGACACCTCTCCATTGCCGACCCTTAGAACAGCAGCACGTTTGTAGCGTTTGCACCATGCTTGCCCTTGGACGTATCTGTTGCTCCACGTGCATTCGTGCCATGTCGCGACAGGGCGCGACGTCGACGTCACCTCGCTCGGCCCCCAATCGCGCGTGCTCGGCGTTCTGCTCAGGGTTCGATACGTTCGGTGTACGAGGATGCTTGCTTGGCAGACACGGGCATTTGCGCCGTGTGGTTCGGCCACGACAAGACGGCACAGCTTGCCATGGTTTTGCCTGCCACGATTTCTGACGCTCTCATCTCAGGCCGCCCTCTTCGTGATTTGGTGGCAGGCCGACGGGCCCACCTGGCATCCCGCCATATAGCAACATGACACGATCATGGTAGTGGCAGATTCGGTGCCACGGCGGAGCAGGTTCCAGTTCCAGGAATCCATTCTGGGCCCCACAATCGCGGCGCCGCGCTACGGGCTAGTGACGTGTAGGATGCTGATCTCATCTGGGGTTGCCTTGGTTGTGCCATGTTCCACGCCAAACACGGCCTGTTGTGAGTACGTGTGTGTCACAAGGTTGTAACCCGCGGGCTGGAGATCCTGATGACTTGCCGCGGCTTCCAGCCCGCTTCCCGACGCAGCCGCGGCTCCTTGAAGCAGCCGTCGGTCTCCGCAGGGTGTTGTCTTGCGCTAGCGGATGTTTGGATGTTGCTGCTCGCTTCGGAGTTGTGCTCGGCCGGCTCGGCATCTCATCATCGGACACGGCTGCAGCGATACATGATCACTGCGTTTGCCCTTGGTAGTTCTCGGATAGGCCGAACTGCACGCGCACCATGTGTCTCTTCGGATTTGTGATCGAGAGGGTCATCCAGTTTGTCATTCGAGGGGGTTTTGACCCTGTGCACACGCACACGCACCCACCACGTATGCCAGACCTGTTCTGCTGTGTGCCATGTGTTCGCGTCCCCCTCATTGCACGACGTGCCCAAGAGCCCGAGGGACGGAGGGCAAATCTAGGCGAAGTAAGCCGAGTCCAGATAGGCTAATCCCTTGGCCACTCGGCCAGTTTGAGCGAGTGCTGCGCTGAATCGGCACACGTGATCCGAGACTGCGCGTGGCCGCAATTGGACACATGTCCGCACGGGATGTGCATGTTGCAGACGGATGGCGCTTCGGCCCTCCACACACGCCGCATTAGCAATCAGCTGCACCGCTGTGCCCGGGCCAGCGCCAAAACAAGACGCGCCCCAGGTGCGCCTCGGCGCGCCTCGGCGCGCCTCGGCGCCTCGGGCGACAACCCCAGGATGCGCCACGGCTGGAGGCAGCTGGTTCTGTGCCGGCACTAGACGCCGCCACCCGCTCTGCCGCGCAGGTTGCCCGGCGGCTCCGTGTTATCGGAGCCGGCCGCCGGGACGCGGGCGAATCATTGCTTTCACACTCGGGCTGGCCCGCATTCCTTGCATTGTTGTCGCTGGGTCTATCGGGTTTTCGTTCGCCAAGCCAGTAGTCGAGCAGCCTGGCGACCCATGTTCCGCGGCGGCAATTCCGCGCGTCGCCCGTATGTCCCTGGTGTAATCCTCCGTGCTCCCGGTCCCCCCCCCCACACTCCCCCGATCGCGTGTCTCAGCGCGCAAGGAACGCGCCATCTGACCCTCGTTTGTGTCTTTCTCCGGCTGCCGGTGAATATCTCAGTCGTGAGTGGCTGACAGGACTGGGCCCCTGCTCCGTCTGACATGGCCGATGTGGGATTTGCGGGTTGGTTGGAGCCAGACAAGGTTGGGGGAGCCGGATATCTGCTGCCACACACACGCCCTGGTTCGTGACGATATACGAAATTCTTTTCTCACGCGCTGCTACAGGCGAGATACCGAGCAACGAGGTACAGATGCAGAGCGAGAGACACAGCGAAAGAGAGACTCCGCACATGCGAGGAACAGCCGAAGCGATGAGGTGGTGTCGATCCATGTTTTGTGGAGCAGACCATCAGCAGCTGATCACCTGGGGCGGGAAGAAACCCAAAGGCGCGGCGTGTTGGAGTCGGCTCTGCCACCTGCGCGCAGATCCTTTCCGATGCTTATCGTTACCGCAGGTACATTGCTGCCGTGGCAACCAACCTACTTTTTTGCGACGCGAGCAAGGCTCGAGCAAGCCTGCCAGTTTCGGGCCATATCTTCATTTGGCGGCTAGTACACAGAACATGGATGCCGTAACACCTGGTTTGGCGTACGGCCGTGCGGCCTGGCACGATTCGAGCAAGCCACGCTGAGCAACAGGAAACTCGGATGAGACACTGTCTGGCGGCTGGCAGGGCCATGTGCCCTAGAGCCCTGCGCATATACTCCGCAAGGGCCGAGCATCTGACACCTGCACTGTACTGCTGCTCCAAGCACGTTGGAAATTCATAGGATACGGAACTCAAGTTGGCCCCCGGCGGGTTCGCACAACCCTGTGTTCCAAAGGTGTGGAAGCGTGCAGCTGTGCAGCTCTCGACGACAAGTGGCGATGACCACCACCAGTCCATCCCCAAAGGGACCACCAGGAACATTAGCTGTCGGACCCGCTCGTCTTTTGCCTGTAGTGCGGCATCTATCGGCAAGGCCGCCGACAGGGGGGACGGGGGAGGAGGGGGGGGGGAGAACTCCACACCGCACACCGGACATGGCGCACAAAAGCGACGGCGCGGCGCGATTCGAGTTTTGAAGCAAGGTAACGGCAAGTTGCGAACGAGCTTGTTGGCGAAGTTGGCGATTACCGACCAGGGACCAGCGCTTTCGTGCGGTGCCTGCGGCCTGCGGCCAAGTTGGAGCCTGGCCGTTTTTGCGCCCGAGGAAAGCGACATTTCGAATGCCGGCGGTACCCCAGAGGCCTGGTCCCCCGGCTGGGAGGTCCACGGGGCCACCGAGAGGAGCAAAATTGCATGGGGAACGACGACTGGTACGTACGCATGGGTGGAGCGGAGAGCGCGCGGTGCGTGGGATGCACAGTCTGGTCAAGCGTCGGCGCGGCTTCACTTGTGAGTGGCTGTCTGCCCGACGCAGTTTGCTAGTCACCCACGGCTTCTCCGCCGACACAGCCTCCCCCCCTCGGAGCCTTATCTGCTGCCAGACGCAATCAGCAGCAATGCTATCGGGGTCGGCACTTGTGCATTGGTTGCGTGTGTCTTCTGGCTGCAGAAAAGAATAGACCGCGAGCGGGGGCCGTCCCTTAGAGCTGATAAGAGAGGCACACGGAGTCGCTGGCGGGTGGCCGCTGGGCAGCCGGCTCAACCAAGGGCATGCGCAACACAAGAGAACTCTAAGAGAGAGTCACGGTGCCAAACGGTGCAGGGCCTCAGGTTTGGGCGGCTCTCGGCGTCCCTGGGCGAGCAGTACGACGACCGTTCTGTGACTATTGGCCGTGAGGGTGCCGCATGTCGCCTGATTTTACCGCGCTTGGCTAGCCGTACCGCCGTCGCCTCTGGTCTTCCGCGCGGTGTTGCGACCTCCACTGTGGCGCCTCCTGACCCGGAATTGTCCATGCGTCGGTAGTGAGGATTGTATATCTCGAGTCTCCCGCGTATATCCTCTCTTCCTTGTCTTCCAGACCCGCAACAACATCCACCACTACTTTATCGGACGCTGGAACCACATTCTCATCTTCTCAACATCTCTCATCCGCTATTTTTTTTTCTCTATCTTCCTTTGTTATCTCCACTCGGTTGTAACCCGTCGCCCTCGTTGTATCACCCAACGGTCAAAAGAGAATACGTTTCCCGCAACCCCCCATACCACCGTCCCTGTGCCCCGTCCTCCCCCCCCCCACGCCCCACCAACGATGGCTCGTGTCATGGGCAACCAGGCTCCATCTCCCCCTTCCGACACTGAGCGTATCTATGCATGCGAGCACTGTCCTAAGCGCTATGCGCGCAAGGACTACCTCGAGCGCCACGAGCTCAACCGTGAGTATGCACGCACACTGCAACGCATGGCGTTGGGTGTTCGGTTCGGTCCGTGTTCTGTGGCTGGCGGCCGAGATGCCGCTAACAGCCGCAAGCCGCCGAACCGTCACCCCCACAAATGCCAACCTCTGTTGTCCCGCCCGTTCCCCGATACCGGCACTTGTGGCACATTCAACTGTCACCGGCGGACCATGCCGCACATACATGCCAGAGCTATTGCTAATGCACAGACACCCGCCCTGGCTCCGTCTGCCCTGCATGCGGCAAGGGTTTTGCCCGCCCGGACGTGCTCCGAAAGCACCTGTCCACCTCGTGCAAGTCGCGACGTGGCAGCGACGGCGATGCAGTGGCGCCCCTGACCACCGCCGAGGAGGATGCCCTTGTACCCCGCAAACGTAGGCGGCCGCAGCGACGATCCACCACCACCGGCACGTCGGGTTCGGCATCGCCCATCAGTTCCGACGAGGGGGGACCGTCCCGACGCCCGCCCCCGCCCCGTCTTTCCCACTCGTACGACGAGTATGACTACCCCCCAGCGCCGACCTCGGCATCATCGTCGGCCTCGGGGACCGCCCGTTTTCCCCACCGTCGCGAGCTCGACGCCCATGCGCGCTTTGCCCCCTCCCTTCGCATTCAGCAGCAGATGCCCCAGCTCTCTCCGACACGTTTTGAGCCGCCAAGTGACCCCTCCCCTGACGGACCTGCCCGCATCGGCGCCTCCCTCGAGATCCCCCTCGCCCCCGCCTACGCCGTCACCCCCGAAGCACTCGACCCTCTGTCTTTTCCGTCAAAGGACTGCGACTGGCATGTCGCCGCCACCACTGCCTCTGCACATGCCGCGGCCGCCAAGCTGGACATCCCAGACTACCCGATTCTCCCTGTCAACCCCGCTCTCGAGAGCCCGGTTGTCGACACTGCCGCCACCATCCGTGCCGCGTCCATCTGCGAGCCGACAACAGTCCCCCCACTGAACCCGGCAATGATCAATGGCGTCAACCCGTGGAACGCTCCTACCGAGTCAGGGAACAACATGGATGATCTGTTCAGCTGGCTGTTCACCATGGCCAACACAACTGGTACGTTTACTCCATCCCACCCATCTAGTCCCCGGACGCGATCGGCATGCTAAAGCCGGAACAGGCCGCATCCGAGCCTGATACTGAGGCTGTCGCGCCATTTGACACTACCCGCAACGACTTGATGTCGTCCTTTATCGCTCTGGGGCAGGTGAGCCTCCACCTTCTGATGTGAGTCGGTCCAGCGTGGACCGCAGTTTGTATACAAGTATTCGGCAGAACCGGCCGTACGATGTAATCTTGTCAATGTCCCCAACATGCAATTCACTGCATTTACTTGTTTTGGCTGAACTCCCTGTGTGAATCGTGCCGGATCTCTCTGTTGTTGGGGTCTTGAATGAACTGACTCGGCTTTGCCCGGCCTCTAACGACTGGACTCGAGTCTCATCTAGGCGCCGACGCAAACGATCTCGTCTATATGAGTTCTCGCAACTCCGAACTCGGAACTGTCGGGCCCTAGATCGGCATAGACCCCGTGGCGTAATGGTAGCGCGTGAGATTCCAACTGGGATACCCTCATTTTCATTAGGAGCCTCCTCAAGGTTGTCCGTTCGATTCGGGCCGGGGTCGGCGGTCGCATTGCTCCTTGGAGCAACGGTCTGCAACTTTTTTGCCACATCGTTTGATGGCTCGCGGCTCGGCTTGCTCCATCCCAGTGCTTCATACTCCAGAGCTCATGCAGCTACTCGGGTCCGACTAGATCAGACTGCAGGAGACCGATGGGGCGGATAGCGCCTGGGGCCGGATGGCTGGCGCGGCTCTGAGATCTGCGTGCTGCTCCTCGCTGGCTCGCAGCTGCTCGGCGCTTGGCAGTCCGGGCGGCTCATATATCCTTATATCCCACGGGAGAGCACGGCTGCAGACGGCCGGGCCGGCTCCGGCATTGGAAATGCCGCGGCGGCTGCCGCGTTTATTCCTGGTGCCCGCGGCGGCGATGATGGCCGTGCCTGACCGAAGAGTGGGGCTCACTTCATTGGATCTACTCCGAGCCTGGCTTGTGGCTCGGGTCGATGATGCTCCGTGAGGTGGTCGTCGGCGCATTTCTGGTTCTGAGCACAACTAACTCATCGCGTCATTGCGACGTAAGTCAGAACTTAGAGCCAGTGGCACAGACGCTCTCCTTGCGCAGGGAAGCTGATAGATGCAGCTGACTGGTGATCGTCAGTTGCGTCTTGCTGAATGCGGAGCAGGACACCGCCAAGGCCCGTCATGCTTCGACCTCAGATTCTGTCGTTCCCCGCTCCAGCCATGCATGCCATGACGGCCATTATACTGTCTTCCTGTTGCCATTGCTGGAGCCGTTCCGCATTGCCTAGCGTGAGGACTGCTCGCGGCATGCGGGCAAAGCTCCCTGCCAACTCCAGCAACCTGCGAAGTCGGGTACGCAAGTGGATTGATGCCCAGGCAAGATGATACCTGGGGGGCCAAGTTGTGGAGCAAACGCACCACATAAGAGAAGTGAATAATAATAATGATCATACAGTGAACATGAACAAAGTTAATACTGCCACATAATAAAAGTGGATAGTAATCATAATGAAACAAGTATTAACACAGTTAATACTACCAATAACAATATTGGCCGTATGTTTGAACTCCGTTAGTAGCACAGAGTGGTGTGGTAAAGTTGAAATGAAGCCTGTTTCTAGGTATCGGCGTGGTCAAAGGGAAGGCTATAACCAGCGATGCACAGAACAAGCCTGTGCGTGTCCAGTAACCATCAGTTGACGTAGATCTCCATTCAAGTCTTCCACATCTAGGCGTCTTCCTTCAGCGTTATACGCGGTGATACGGTGCAACAAGGGCCGCCGGTAGAGTGCTACTCGGGCTCAACAATCACCGGATAGGAATGACCGCTATGGCTGTGGTAGGAGACAGGGGAACGGCTATCCCCTCGGAGGGGGTCAACCCAGCGTAGATGTCCAGCATGTCTACGAGCAGCAGATTGTAGCATCAATAGAGAGGAGAGATGATGTTGCCATGGAAATTCGACGGCGCGGATACGATACGTACAGAGTCTCCCGGTCACTCGTTATAAGCTAGAGCGTGCGGCGAGGGCTCTTGCTGGTTACAGGCTTGTGGCCATGGCACGTGTCTTTCCTAGTTGCCATGTTGCGTTGACGTTGTTGGATGCGGTGTATAAAGAGGTAATAGCAGCTACCGGGCACGGGCATAGTACGAGGCGGAGCTTAGCGATAGGATATGTCTGTGGCATCGCGAGTGGTCCGGGAAGGGATCTGGAGGTTCATTCCAGTCATGATTCGACGAGGGGCGAGGAAGTCACAGATGACAATTCCGGAATAGCAGGCAGGCATGTCAAGATACTCCGCCATTCAGTATTCCAAGCACCTGAGGACAGAGATGCTCTTACAACGTTGCCCGCGCAACTGGCCAGTGCATTACGAGACGAAGGTATCGCAGCTCTTGGTCAGCGGTAGCGATGTCAGTGGCAAGACGGAGTGACAACGTATGATACAACAATGCAGAGGGTCAAACATTAGAACAAGGGTGCTCGCCTGCTGGCTATCCCCATGCCTGCGTGTTACTGTAAAGGGCATGGTAAGCAGTGAATCCAATACTCAGCGGCGACAACTCACCTGTAGTTGACGATCAGGTGGCCTTCGGTGCCAAAGCACTTGTACAGGCTGCCAACAGTGTCGTCTGGTGTGGGCGCAAAGGCGCCGTTGATGTAGGTAAACTGGGGTTAGGTTAGGAGGAGGCAAGGGCTTCAACTTCGCTATCATGTTGGGCGGATCATTGCCAACCGACAATTCCATGCTAAAAGGCAAGAAGGAACGCAAGGGAGATCACAAGCCGGACGTAAGGACACACCAGGCTATGGCCGAGTCGGCCGGCACAGCTCAGGCGCAGTCCAGTGTCCCATGTCGCTGTCACAGACGAGCAGTGACGTCTGTGACAGCGACAAGTCGGCGATACGGCACACAGTATTCACAACCCCACATTCCCGCGCAACACCCACCAAGGAATCGCTCTGCTTGATGCCCAGCTGGCCACGGAGGAACATTATGACCGAATGGAACTTGTTGCCCGCAGTCACTTTGAACACGTTGTTCTTCATCACGGGGGCGGACCCGATGGACTTGAAGCGCACGACAACTGTAAGGGTGAGGCAGCAGTGAGCAGTGGTGGAGAGCAGCGAGACGATGGTCAGACGTCAGTACATCGCCCCACCGCCGACGCACGCGCTTGGGCCACCCACTCTTTGCGGGGTCCTTGGCCTTGTACGTTTCCAGCGCGGACGCCGATGCGGGCGGAAGAGCCGGTGCTGAGATGTCAGTAAGTGTCATGCGAGGGTGTGGCGGTGCTCCCATGCGCAGGCGCGGCCAGGACGGGCTGAGGCAGACGACGTCGGATGCTCACACGTCCGGCCAACAACTATGCACTGTGCGGCTCGGGCAGGAAAGCTCCTCGTAAGAGCCGCCCCATGCAATGTGCATGGAACACATGTGTTAGTGATACTCACGCTCGGCGGGCATCGACATGTCGAGGACGGGCTGGTGTAGAGAGTTGAGATGAGGTGGGAGGTGTACGCGCATGGGTTGCATTGTTTCGTCGTCATCGACCACGCGAATCGCGCGTTTTGTTTTGGGTGGCAAACGGGAGTGCGGCTGGTGCCGTCAATGACGGCCATGGCATCTCCATGTTCTGCGCTCTGCAACACGAGCACCTCCTTGCCTGGGCTGCTGATAGCGACACTGCAGGGCGGTGAAGGGAGATACTTCATGCATGTTCGCTCGCCACTCGTGCCTCGCGGTCATGCAAACTTCACTCATCACCACTGCCCTCCCCCGTTAACTCCTCGGACTCGGCGCCGGCCGACTCTGTCTGGGAGATTAGCTTCCGCCGCTTACTGCCCTCACTTATCCGGCAGCGGAGTCCTCAATCCTCAAAAGCCCACCACAACGGTACCGAACATTGATCGCGTGTTCCAACGTCTTCTTAATCTTCAAGCATCATGGCAGACAACGACCCACCATCACCGTCCCCGGTCCCGGACCCGGCGCCTGCGGCGGACGCGGCGTCACCTGCGCCCGCGCCGTCGCCGTCTTCCGCTCCCGCCAGCCCTCCCTCAGTCCCTCCCACAGTCGTGTCCACACCGTCGCCGGGGCCTGAGGTACCAGTCCCCATCCCAGCAAGCATTCCAGCGTCTCCTTCCTCCGCTCCCGCCTCCGTCGCGCCCGTGACCACCCCACCATCTGCCCCCGTATCCGTGTACACTGCTCCCCTTGCGGCTACGGCCAGTGCCGTGAGCCATACTCCAGTCCGCACCTACGCCTCGCCGCCGCCCGTGCACCACCTCGCCGCCGCGCCGACGCCCTATCGTCCGTCGACTTTGCCGCAGCAACTTAAGCGCCTGGCGTACATTATCTCGCTCGCCCTCGGCGGCGGCGCGGTGCTAGCGGGTATCTGGTCCGCCTTCCTCTTGCCCCTCCTGCACGCGACTTACAGTGCGCGCGCAGCCCTGGTCGCCCCGCAGCGCGACCGATGGCGTGCGGTCGTGGAGCGCCTGCGCGAGATCCGTCTCATCCCCATTTTCCCTGCACCTCGTCCACAGGAGGAGCTCGAAGCTGAGGAGGCTGGAGGCGAGGGCGCGCTGGTGCGCGCACGGACGCGCGAATCGGAGAAGGAGAACAAGACCAGGAGTGACGCCGCGTCGGACAAGGCCAAGTCGAAGGTGGCGGCGGGCAACGAGGATAGCGAGTCCAAGCTGTCGCCCATCGAGGAGGACAAGGAACCAGGGCCGCTGCGCTTGTTTGGCGACGTGTCACCGCTCACCGCTGCGCTGCGCGACCTGACGTCGTCGCTCGACGCGACCGCCACCACCCGTACGTCGCTTGTCTCCACCCTCGAGGGCTACACGTCTGGCCTTCACCGCGAGCTGTTCATGTCACGCGGAGCACCCGGCGCCGGCACACCGTGGGGCTACAACAATTCGGGCACGTCGCGCGTCGGTCTCGGCACGCTGGGCGCCAACCTCGCCAAGGCCGGTGGGTCGACAGCGGATGCGTCGCCGCTTGGCCTTCCACCGGCCAAAAGCGAGGAGTGGGACAATGTCCGCCGCGAGGTGCGCGCGATCAAGGGCCTGCTCCTCAACCGCCGCAACTTTTCGCTTCCCGCCCGCTCGGCTGTGGGTGCCTGAATGGGTGCGTGAATCGCGCATGAGGGGATGCGCGAACGAGCCCGTTAGCGAGGGGGAGAGCAATTCGTGCTTGATTCCAAGGCATGTGTGGAGAGCCATGCCCTTTGTGTGTCGCCTGGGCGTATGGAAGGCGGAGAGACAGCGCAGTGAGGGAAGTGGTGCGAGTCGTTCGATAGTAGACACCGAGCTGCCTTTCTGAGTGGTAGCGAGATCTTAGTTGTGGAGTCGTCTCGGTCCTTATGACAGGCACTATATGACCCAGAAATACTGGTACACAGCTTCACCAGACGCCGCTAACGAGAATGATTCAGTGGCCGTCCTTGCATCGTGGTCATGCTGACAGAAACCTGTGCCAATTACTCGAATATCCGACCGTAACACGAGGCAATGGGAATGACAATGAAGCAAATGTGCATACATGCAAACAAGATAGATCCTTATACTTCTGACATGCTGCTCCTCAACTCCAAGATCCACCCTCTTTCCTCAAAAGTTGGGTAAGAATAGACCTCCCATCCCCCTCAATGCGTGTCGTCGTCGCTGGCGGTCGTCACGATGGACAGCGGCGACGGGGACACCGGCTTCCTCGACGCTGGGACCGGGATAGGCACCACGAGAGCTGGGCCTGCTGGCCGCGCGCTTTCCTGGACTCCCGCGTCTGCGTTGGCTGACGCGCTGTTTGCAACGCCTGCGCCGACGTGTAGAGTCTGCATCTTGCCCACGAGACGGGCTCTACCCGTCAGCCAAGCTCTCCTGCAGCAAGCGTGCGAACTCGTCCTCGTCTTCGTCCTCGGTCATGGCCGATGTGGCTGACTCTTGGCTGGCGGGCGCCGGCTCATTGTTCTCGGTGACACCACCTTGCCATGCTGGCTTGCCCGAGTATACCATCTTGTTGGCCTCGGGGACGTCGTCGTCGTCGGTCGGGGCAACAAGGAGGCGAGGGCGCTTGCGTGGGGGGTAGGACGGAATGTCGCCGGGTTGCGGCTCGCGCACAGACTCTAGCGGGAGGTTCTCCTCGTCTGCGTAGCGTACGTGTCTATCCGGCGAGCCCGGCCGCGGCGAGCCAGGGCGCGAGAGGATGGAGGGACCGGGCGTCGCGGCGCGCGACCACGTAGACGGCGTGCCCGCGCGTGAGCGGAGTCGCTTCGCACTGAAGTATCAGTAAAATGCTTCGGTCGAAGGCCACACTCACCGTTCTTCTTCTAATTCGTCCGAGGAACTGCTGTCGTCGTCGCGGTCGTCATCGTCGTCGGGGTTCTCCCCCTCGACATCCTCCTTGCCGTCCTTTTCCTTCTCCCTTTCCTCATCCTCGTTCTCCGAGTCCGAGTCCGAGGCATTAAGAAACTCCTCAAGTTCGGCGTCCGCGTCGTCGTCCCACGCGGCAGCCATAGCCGCGGCGTCCTCGACGCTCTCTGCTGACTCGGAGTCGTCGTCGACTGGCGGTGCATCCGTCGCCACGTCACCATTCGCATCGGCGATCGACTCGGGGCGGGATGGCGCCATATCTATGGCCGTCGCTGGTTGCGGGTGCACGAGGAAGCGCTCTTCAGGCTCGTGTGCCCACAGCGCAATGCTCGTCTGCAGCCAGGCTAACCAGACGATGTGCATACCCGTCGTCGCGGCCATGCGTGCTGCCTTATGCATCTTCTCCGTGCCCTGCGTGGCCGTCACCAGGTGGGTGACTTTGTCGTTGAGGTCGTGCACGCACACGGCGCCAAAGTTCTCGGCTTGTTGCCAGATCTCATGGTCCTCAGCCTTGACGGCGCGCGGGATCACGCCGGTAAAGGCAATGATGCAGCCGGCGAGCACCTCATCCTTGATCTCCTGCAGCAGGAGAGGCGCGTCGCATTGGAGAGGCATGGTGGAAGATTCCCGGTCACGCCCGTCGTATGCCTTGTAGTACATTGTGTGCACTTCGGTGAGAATCTGTCGGGTCAGAAGTTGAGAGTAGTTGGTCCTCACATTAGATATCCGGTCCAGCTCACGGTCTACGGGGTTGAGGAGCTGTTTGCGGTGGTGGTGGTGATGGTGATGATGGTGCAAGGCTGCGTTGTTGATAGTGACTGTGGGTGGCGTCTCCTTAGGCTTCGCTTTGTTGGCATCCTCAGTATTCTTAGCCGCTCCCACTCCTTTGGCGGAAACGACTTCCTCGCCGTTGGTGCCATCGACCTCCGGCTTCCCGTCGGCGGTGGAGGCAAGCTCAGCTTCCTTGTCCTTGTCGACAAACCCGTCGTCCTCGTCGCCCTCGTGCTCGCTCTCCTCTTCGAGCTTAGCCAACGGGCGGCGCTCGGCCAGCTCATCGAGCAGCTTAGACTGCAACAGCATGCCTTCCTCCTGGCTTGGAATCTCGTGCGGCGTCTCTGGAGGCGGGGACGAAGCGGCCGAGGACGACGTGCTGCTGGGCGGCTGGTTTGGCATCGCGGTCACCGCCGGTTTGGTGGGGGGCAGAAACGAGCCGTTAATATCACCAATGCCAAGGAAAAAGTCGTACGGCACCACCTTGAGCAGGTTTGGACTGTCGCCCCACACGTCCGACCGGTCATCAATGATGACCACCATGCTCTGGTCGGTGGGGAAGAGGCGCACGAGCGACTTGGACGACATGCTCCCGCTCTCATCACGCGACAAGATACGGCCACCAAAGTATTTGCCGTCCGGGTCGATAATCTTGCAGATCTCGTCGGCGTACGTGCGTGTGCCCATCGTGTAGACATGCATTTCGTATAGTTGGCTCATGTTTTCGAGAAAGTCATTGAGTCCAGGGCTGTGAATGTTAGACATCAACAATGGCACGCAAACAGCCTCACCGTGGCTTGGTGTAGTACCATCGACAGGGTGCCTGTCGTGGCCGGCCTTTGTAGCCTGGAGGCAAATCGTCGGCAAGGCGGAAGGCAGCAACGTCCCGCAAGGCGGCAGCGTTCGGATTCTTCTCCCGTTTGCGGGGTGGCGACAAAGGCGGTGTGGTACTTCGACCCTCAACGCCGTCCACGGTCGAGGGATCTGCCATTGACACGTCCTCCGTCTTTGAACCTCCCTCCTGGCGGCTCTTCTCTTCGTCGGCCTCCTTGTCGTCTTCCTCGATCTCGGCAAGCCACTCGCCCACGGTGGGGTCCACGGTGGTATGGATGATGGTCTGGTCCAGATCAACAATAAGACTAAGGCGGCGGGACTTGAGGAGCTGGTCGCGCGATTGTGTTTCCAAGCGCCGCGCTTCCTGGGCATGTCAATAAGTGGGATAGGACTGATGACGTACGTTGGTAGAAACGGTGACTCCAAGTGCATCATGTGCCAGCTCGAAGCTGTCGGCAGGCTTCGACGAGCTTGTGCGGTTATCTGTTTGGGTTGGGCGAGAGAGGTAGTCATCGCTGCACGGAGAGTCAGCGTCTCCTCAGAAGGAATTGGAATGCAATGCCCTCACTTTGTGATGTCCGCACCACACACGCCGCACATGCCATGGATCTGGACCGGATGTGTGCACGGTTGCTCGATGCTAAGAAGCGGTTTGCTGTGAATGGTCAGCAAACTCGGCGACCTTCGAGCGCATCTACGAGTCGCGGCAGCACACGTACCTTGACTGTCTTCGGTCCACCAGCAGGCCAGGCTTGACCCCGCGCTCCCATCCCGCGACGGTGCCCGGAAATGCCGCCTCCCAGCTGCCCACCATGTCGTCCTTCCACCGGATGGACGGCACCGGCTTGCCTTCCTTCTCGAGGGCCGCATTCTCCTTTCTCCGGCTCGCGGACAAGAACGAGTACTCGAGCAGCGGATCGCCGCGCCGCACCTCCTGTCCCGCACTGACAAGCAGTCGCGTGATGGTTACGGGAAAGGGCACATCAGCGGGCAACGACAACGGCGTCGCGTCACCCATGGTGGCTATGCGCTATACAGTACGGCTTGTGGGGGATATGAACGATATGTTGGTGTCAATGTTGATGTTGCTGTTGATGGTGATGGTGATGGTGATGGAAGGGAGAGAGATTAACAATGTCATGTCCTTTGTGTGTTCGATCGTCATTTTAAAGCTTGCCAGTCGTCAGTGCGGCGCGCGGGCGTACACATATGTCATCTGTAGCCCGAATAGAGGCTAAATATAATCAATTAGAAAATGCACCACCAACAGTCTTCGCTAGTATATCGGTTAGTATAATCGCCTCTCAAGAAGAGAGCCTTCCAATCGGAAGATCGCGATAGAGCAGGGTTCGACTCCCTGGCGGAGAATAGCTTTTTGGCGTTCGTACATGTCAATTCTGCGAGCTTTGCGACGTAAGACCACGTGCTTATCGTCCGCCTCAAGTTTGGTCGCAATGGCGTGCGTGCTATCATAAAATTACTGGCCTGAAGGCCATTTGTTTTCTGCATGTTGCAGGAACCTGAACCTCGCGCTCTTTCCGGGTGATGTCCGGTGTTCATAGGACAGTCAAGGACAGTGCCGAGGTCTTCGACTCTTGCACCACCGATGGCACAGGTCGTTGCTAGCGTATGGTGCTGCAGCTTACGTGGACGAACCCGAGCGAGTATTCGCATCGGGCACGAGCAAGACTGTGATGTGGTCGATGAGCTGACGCCCATTCTTCCAGTCATGTCTCGAATTACGATTATGATGGTCCTTCCGGTTATGTTGTTTGTCTTGGTCCACGGCGGCCTGTGACGTGTGTCATGACGCGACATGGTTTGCTTCGGCTACTACAGTCGCCGCCGACAGCGTCCCGTGTGCAGAGAAGAGAAGACCAATGCTCGGGCTTAGGATCAATCAGCGTCTGATTAGGACGGCAGACTTGAAGTGATGGCGGGCTTTCACAGAGTTCAGAGCCGCAGATCAACGGAAAACAGAGTGGAGATGGATCCACTTTCGGCGCTTTAGATTGCCGGACTGCACCGCGAGCCACGGCCAGCAGGTGTATACACTACAATCGGCAACGGCCTCGATCCACGCACCCGCGATCCAACCTGTTCAGGCTCAGCATGCTGACATGGAACGGCGTACCGCCATGGCGGTATTCACTCCGTGTCAGCCGTCGTGTCGGCCTCGTCGCCCGAGGATGAGTGCCACCGGCTTTCAACATTCCGGACACAGCGGGGTATTTCCCTGGCTTGTCAGATTAGGATAGCAGAGCTCCACTATCGGGTTCGGGTTGATCGGATTAATCTAGGATCAAGTAGGACGAGCTCGGCAAAGCGATCACACCACATAGAGACAGAGATGTCCTTCCGAATCTAGTCGCGGCGCACGCAGGTCGCGAGCCATCCAGGTGGCCAAGGCTGGCCACAGGCCATCGAGCGCAGGCGCTCCATGTAGGCACAGAGACGAGCGATGCACCGAGCGCACAGACGCTGGCCGCCCACAGCGTCCTCGGCCATGTGAGCGGGGTTTCCCAGCCGGGCAGATGCCACCTGCCGAGGGAAACAGACGGCGGCATGGCAGCACACGCACACACAACATCGGCCCGTCGCCATTGACGGCACATGTGGAGATCATCGAGCCGCGTGCTTGGGATGTGTCCTGTCCCCCGGCCCACCCGCCATACTCGCCAGTCAATAGCTCTCAACTGGGGCCAACGCGGGTGGCCCGCACTGGGAATGTGATGGGGAGGACGGGAACTGAGCGCGGCATAACAAGCTGTTTGTCGGGACGAGCAAGACCAGCTGCCTGATGAAACGGATGGGCAATCGGGTGCAGTCAGTCCGACGCCGTGGCCGCATCGATGAGTGCGCACATAGGGCTCCGGAGAGTAAGATCTCCAGGTACTGACCCCGCCCTGCACCGCACCAGTCTTGCGCGCACTGGTCGACGCCGGGCGATGATGCGTGAGCCTGACCTGGGCGGCGGCGTTCATAAAAAGGTCTGGTCATGAGTCGGCTGGGTGAAGCGGCGCCTGAGTCTGCAACATGGCACTAAGGCGTCGGAGGCGCAGTCGGAACAGCCGAGCGGAGCCGGCACGGCCGTGGTAGTTGCGGCCATTCTGAGCAGCCCCCAGTCGCCGCAGCAAACGCATCAAAGAGTTTTGAGATGAGCATCTGGTGCGGGCGGTGGATATCCGCCCATGGCGGCGGTGGTGTCAGACGCCGCGGTGAGCCCAATAGGGGGCCGAGGCGCGGGTTCGGCTAAGGTATATATCGATCGGCCTGTTGTCGGGGAGACGCTCGAGGACGGTTCAACCGTGGACCTCCGTCAAGCCGCCTGCGTCCGTCTCCCCCGCGGCTTGCGCAAGAGACAAGAGACCGCTGGGGCCTACGCTGATTCGACCGCCGCGTCTGCTGAGCAGGACCCCGTAGCCCCGTCCGTCGGGAGGTTTTGTAGTCGTCGGGGCACCCTGGGGTGTGACCTGGCGGGAGCAGCTCGCAGGGGGAGGGGCACGGCAGGTTGCAGCTGTGGGGAGGAGCGCGGGGTGGGGGGGGGGACAGCGCGCATATGCCGCGATGCCGGACGTAGAGAGGGCGGATGCGGGCAGAGACAGTGGGTCAGCAGCAGAGAGCAACCCGTAGACGATGGTTGGAATTCCGACTAGAGCCGACGGGCAAACGGGAAAAATGGCATTTGTACAGTGGGCGAGTACCTTGGCTGGGCCGGCCGGCTGCAGAGTGGTGGCTCTGGCTGGGCCGGCGCTGGCTACTGTTTGGCCGGCTATAATCCGGAAACAAGGGCAGTGGTGGCTGTGGATATCTCGATGGCGGCGCCGGCGGAGAGCGCGCGCGCGCGCGACCAGTGCGCGCGGAGCGTACGGAGCGTGCGGAGCGCGACGGAGCAGACCAAAGGGGGGAGAGCACGCTAATACCGTCATGGAACAAGCAGAATGTCAAACGCAGTACCCGAGAATGCAATCCGCGAGTCGTCAAAAAACGGTTATTACCCCGCATCCCATTCCGCTCTCTTGTCTCTTCTCTCCTCTCTCTCTCTGTCTCTCTTGTTCCTAGCAGTCCTTGTGTTACTCACCACTCTCCTCGCATTGTCAGCAGTCTAGCATCGCTTGTCGTTGTCATCGTCGTCGTCGTCGTCGTCGTTGTCGTCATCTCTCTGTAACCAAAAAGCCGTCACCACAACCGCAGCCTCGCTTCCTCCCGTCCACCCCTCCACACTCCACACCCGAATCGAATCTAGCGCACAATGTCGGGCACCAAGAAGAACGTCCCCCTCTCCACCCACCTCATCGCGGGTGGTACCGCCGGTCTCGCCGAGGCCCTTGTCTGGTGAGTTGCCCGACTGGACGGCCGGAGACGGGTGTCCGGGAGGCAGTTTATTGCGTACTGCGGGGCCAGCGGGGCCCACCCGACCGACCTCCCCAGGAAGGTCGCTCGCGAAGCTGCTCATATTGCTGAACACCGCGCTGACACCCCCGTAGCCACCCCCTTGACACCATCAAGGTCCGCATGCAGCTCTCCAAGAAGAGCCGCGCTGGCGGTGGCAAGCCCCTCGGCTTCTTCGCGACCGGCAAGCAGATTGTTGCCCGTGAGACCTTCCTCGGTCTCTACAAGGGTCTCGGTGCCGTCGTGACCGGTATCGTCCCCAAGATGGCCATCCGTTTCGCCTCGTTCGAGGTGTACAAGTCGTGGCTTGCCGACAACGACGGCAAGCTCTCGCCCGGTAGCATCTTCGTCGCCGGTCTTGGTGCCGGTGCCACCGAGGCCGTCCTTGTCGTCAACCCCATGGAGGTCGTCAAGATCCGTCTCCAGGCTCAGCAGCGTGAGTGTCCTGTCCGGTCCGGTCTCCCTTCCCCAGCAGTCTGCTAACGTGCCAGACTCGCTCGCCGACCCCACCGACATTCCCCGCTACCGTAACGCCGCCCACGCCCTTTACACCATCGTCCGCGAGGAGGGCTTTTCCACTCTCTACCGTGGTGTCGCCCTGACTGCCCTCCGTCAGGCCACCAACCAGGGTGTCAACTTCACCGCTTACCAGTACTTCAAGAAGTGGGCTCAGGAGTTCCAGCCCCAGTACCAGGAGTCGGGCCTTCCCTCGTACCAGACTCTCGTTCTCGGTCTCGTCTCGGGTGCCATGGGTCCCTTCTCCAACGCCCCCATCGACACCATCAAGACTCGTATCCAGAAGGCCTCCAAGGTCCCCGGCGAGACAGCCTTCTCGCGTTTCCAGAAGGTTGCCGGCGACATGTTCAAGAACGAGGGTGTCTCGGCCTTCTACAAGGGTATCACTCCCCGTGTTCTCCGTGTCGCCCCCGGCCAGGCTATCGTCTTCACCGTCTACGAGCGCGTCAAGCGCCTCATCGACGCCGCCAAGGCCCCTCCCCCCGCCAAGGAGGACTACGAGGCCTAAACTGGTTGTAGCCTAACACCGTATACCCGACCCCACCGTGTCTAACGACCAAAAATCAACACAACGATCTCAAACCTCCTGGCTGCTAGCGACGACGCAGAGCGAGAACAAAAGAACGTGACGCGGGCCCCACCTAGGACTCTAGCGGAACAAGAGCATGCCTAGGGGAAACATAGTAGCACACACCCAGCATGCATGTTGTACAACATCGATGGAAACTTGCCAAAGCACGAGCTTTACTGACATGTCACTAACTGTCATGACCCGGACGTGAACCTAATCAGCCGGCTACCAGACCCGTCGAGGAAAGCACGGGTGACAGACAAAGGGACGAACGGACATTGTGCGTTGGACTTTCGAGTCGGTCGTCGCTCGAAGTGGTGACGAGAGAGTAGGCAGTCTGGTCACGGCTACCCATGAGAGAGAACACAACTAGAGCGCCGCGGTCGCTTAACAATGGACTCCTCGTGTCGCTTAACGACGGACTCCTCGTGCCGAATGGTATCTCGACGAAGAGGTGCCATGCAGGTCGTGCTCAGGGCTTCTCTCCGCTCGGGCTTGCTATCCGACTGGTGTTGGTTGGTCTTGGCTCGGGACACCCTGGCACGCTTAAATCCGGGTGCATCCGACTGTATTGCTCGAGGCATCGTCTCGCGAAAGTATTTATTCCGCAGCGATGTCATGCGAATGAGCGGGCAGCACCAGGCCGTCTCATTTGGTCAACATCCGCCGTCTGGTATGTACCCCTAGCTCCCCTCATTCCGGGTTCCACCTGGTCTTCTCATGGCTGCCGAGCCATGTTACCGATGCTGGAGGCAGTGCGCCTTGTCCGATGGATTGTTGCTACGATTTGACAACTCGACGTTCGTTGCTTGTTATACATCATGCACTCTGTCGTATGTGGACGACCGTGTGCAATTACAATACAATCCTAACGTGGCTACCGCGCCACCTCGTCCCACCGCCGCCTCATCCCGCGCGCTTTCCATCCGCCGTCGTCTGCGCTGGCCGCCACATCGCGCTTTTCACCCCGCGCCCCGAGGCCAGCCCGCTCGTTCCGTAGCGTCAGGAGCACCGGCTCTGCGCGGCCTGTACTCTCGCGCCCTAGCCCCTTGCCCTCCGTCCATCCGTGTTTGACGAGCATGGCTCGGGACACGGCGGAGGGGCCGGCGCTGGCCGCCGAGACAGCAGTAGGAACTGGTGTGGGGGTAGGATGCGTGAGAGGCGGTGTCGCGGTGCTGGAGCGCCGCGGCGGTGACGAACCGTGCAGCCGTCGTCGCTGCGCTGATCGGTCGACGTATGGACCTGTTGGGCCACGCCCCTGGCGGGGTGGGGCGTCAGACGGCCCACCAAGCAGTGAGTCCCGCAGCGCAGTGAGCTCAAGCTTGCGCTTCAACTGGCGCTCGCCGCGCCGCTGCCCCGCATCGAGCGCAAGCCGCGATGGAAACATCGGGGCGGGTGAACCGTCCTGCCCGGCGGTGTCCTTCTTCGCCTGAGTGCTGTCGTCGAGCGTAATCTGCGCGTTGCCCGACAGCTGGCACTCGTCGCACGGCCAGTCGTCGTGCGCATGTGTCACAAAAGTTGTCGTGCCAACAGTCACGACCGAGAGGTGATGCAAAGGGTACGGACATGAGGAGGACTTGGCCGGCGACAGGCGTGTCGGTTCCCTCTGCGCGCGGTGCGCAACGTACGTCCCCAGCGTAGAGCCCAGATCGACGATCCACCAGCCCTCACGCTCGCTGTTGCCGTCGACGTCGCCGTCTCCGCCCTGCGCTTCTCCGCCACTGCGACCCCAGTATATAAGCGCATGGGTCTTGCTGACCTCCATCTCGCGAACGCGGAGACGTGCCGGCGCCCCTGGGTCCGCGCGGTCGCGACCCAACTGGATGCCGCCCTCCCGCGCGTCTAGAACCGCCACCGCCCCGACTTCCAAGTCCTTGGAGCGGCGAATCACGAGGCGCAAGATGTGTGCAGACGGGTCCGAGGGCTCTGGAGTGTCGGGCCGCGAGGTCTCATCGCCGAATGGTTGTCGACCGCCCACTTCGCGGTCACGATCTCGGTCCCCGTACCGAGCCCGCTCGCGTTCCACGACGCGATCCCCGTCCAACTCGCGGGTCGGAAATCCGTACCCATTCGAATATGCCGGATGTCGTCTATCCTGTGCTGGTGGATCTCGATCTCGTTCGTCCCATCCGCTGTACGCCGCGCCAGGAGTCTTGCTTCCATTGTTGCCATCCTTCTTCCGCTTGTCCGCTTCTACGACGCGCGCCAGCTTGTCAGGATCCATAAGGCCGCCCCACCCCACGTCATCCTCCACCTCGCCCTCTTCGAGGGCGCCAGCACCCGTAGCCGAAGCGGACGTGGATTGCGCGGCCGCCGAGCTGCCATCGTAGCCGTTTCCGCTACCTTCCGTGCGAGCCGCCAGCTCCGAAGCAGTCAGGTACTTCCATCCGTCGTCGCTCCCCCCCGTGGCGGCGAGCGCGTACATCCCGCTCGCCGCCTGATAGTACACGCCCAACGACGCGTTCCATGCCCATGCCTCCGCAGCGGAGTCGGAGACGCCAGCGGCAGAAGTGGCCAATGTCGAGGCCTCAGCAGTTGCGGCGCCCTGCGCTGATACCGAGCGGGCAGGTGCTGGCATAACTATCGAGCTATTGGCGATAGGAAGTCTGCGCACGGCGAGTGTAGGAGAGTTTGTGGATGCAACATGTGTGGCTTGGAGCGAGCCTTTTTTGTGGCTATCAATCATGATTCTGGCAAGAACAACATTCCCGCGGAGATGAACCAATCTCCGTGAACCCGTTTCTTTGGTCTCTTGCGGTCCTCTCCTCCCGACTCGTCCACTATACCATATTCTTCGCAAGATGATCTATGAAGGAGCCAAGGGAGGGCTTAAGGACCAGACGAGGTTCCACAGACGCGGTGCAGACGACTACTCGTTTCCCTACTGGCCCCGCGTCGTCGACACCTCTGTTTGAACTCGGCACTCGCCGAGGCGGGTTCCCCGTAGCCTCCTCATCCTTCTCGCTCAGCAGTGCAGTGAAATACCCCTCTTCCTAGGTCCTTCATGGCTCCCCTCTCTTGGGAGAGCTGCGGCATTGCTGCCATGCTCACGTTCGGCGGGACGGTACGGACGGCGCCGCTAGACGCTGGGTGCTACGCAGCGTGATGCGTGATGAGCCGATGACGTCATGTTTACCGCGCCGAATAGGGCCCCTCCCACGGAACAACTCTGGGTTAACAGGTCGGTCGACACGCCATCGCCTTCTCTCCATCGCCCACTCATTCAACCACCATCATGTCGGAGCAGCGTGAGTCTTCAGTCCTATTCCAGTAGAACGATATGAGGCGAGGGCGTCTCGCACCATAACAAGCAATGCCTTTGACAAGGCGTCCAAGCTCGGCTGTGCGGACATATGAAACGTTGTTGCCACCCAGTCAAAACAGCACTGGCTAGTGGCCACTCACATCACAGTCCGCCACTGGGCCAAAGACTTGCCGCATCCGCTGACCGTTCAGAGTTCACCATCCAGCCCCACCCCGCCACGACCAACGACCCCAACGACACGGCCAAGCAGGGTGGCGGTCCCGGCCTCATGCCCAACAAGCTCGCCGAGGCGGTTGGTGCCGTCCAGGCGGCGCCCGGCGCCAACGTCCCGTCCGCCCAGGTGGCCGCGGGCCTCGAGAAGCCCAAGACGCGCGAGGAAGTGAGTACCGCGCCCCAGGAGGGACCGGCCGTGTGGAACTGGCTGACGATAATAGCTTCAGGCGGAGTTCAAGAAGCTCAACGGTTAAGCTGTAGAGAGAAACCAGATGAAGCAAGATGAAGCCTGCGTCATGACTCGTGAATATATATTTTAACGTCGCAATCCATCATCGGTTATCAGAATCAATCAACAACCAGCCTTTCAGCCTTTCGGATGTGTCGGAGCGAAGCACCGATGTGCAGCGCCACTCCGTGAGCCCCAAAGACACAATCGGATCTCCAGCTTCCGCAAGATAAGACTCTGGTTTAGCCGTTCGTCGCCGTCTGTAAGCTGTCTAGACCCCTTCTCCTTGATCTCCTGTTGTGGAATAACGGGGGATTTTCGACATGGACTGATGAAGGTCAGGACGCTGCAGCCGAACACACCCAGAGAGCTGCTCAACCTGGTCCGCGCACCATCCCAAGCGGAGACGATTAGTCGGTTAACGACGATGTTGCATGGTACACAATACATGTCTTTTTACAACGATTGGTGGTTAGGCGTACTACAAGATAATATATCGAATGGGCATCCACGCCCTGCTGTCCTGGTTTCCCTGCCAGTCCATAACATTGTATCCCTGTACTTCCCAAGTTATTTGTCTACTTCTCTTGCGCAGCGACTTCTCATATGCGCGTTCCCCTGCGTGTTGTGCCCTCTTTCACTCATCGTCGTCGTTGGTGATTGCGAACAGTCTGCGAATGTTCTCGAGCGTTAGACGCCCGAGCTTGGCAACGGAGCCTTCGCCCAGGGCTCCATCAGCCAAAAGTCCCTTCTGCTCCTGGATCTCGAGCAGACGGTCCTCCACAGTCTCAGAGATCACAAGACGCTCGACAGTCACCGGTTGCGTCTGGCCAATGCGGTGGGCGCGATCAACCGCCTGATGTTCGGTAGCTGGGTTCCACTGCACTGTCAGCTACTAATCATTTATCTGAAAACATACAGCCAGATCACAACAGATAACTTTGGAGGCCATCGTCAGATTGAGGCCAACACCGCCAGCCTTGGTCGAGATGAGCATCACCGAGATGCTGTCGGCGATGGCTGCGGGCATCGAGAAGCGACGAATCGCTTCAGAACGCTCGCCCTGGTTCATGGAACCGCGGTATCCGATGTTCCTGATTCCATGGATGTTGAGAAAGTCGGAAAGCAGATCCAAGAAGGCGACAAACTGCGAAAAGACGAGGATCTTGACAGTTTTGTCCTCTGCCAAGTAGCCTTGGACCAGCTCGCTTCGCTAGTCAGTAAACGAACCTGGAGATTCCTTAACCACTCACAGGAGCTTCTTCATCTTAGTCGAGGGGGGGATCTCAGCCCCCATTTCGTCCTGCTCCTCGACCTCTTCATCGCTCTCGCTCTTCGACCTCTTGGGCTTCTTATCAAAGAAACCAGTTGGAACCTACAAGTCAGTACGATCGCCGCTAACGGTCACTCACAGCTCGCTTCTTTCCCTTGCGGTCTAATGGATCCGGCTTGACATCGACTTCATCGTCCTCATCAACTTGGTTGACCTCAGGCTCTGCTGGTGGTTGGTAAATGGCACCGATGCGGAAGATGCGCCCGCGCTCAATGACTCCGCGGCACAAGGGGCACATGCGGCAACCACGCTGGGCCTCCTCATCGGTCAAAGCGGTCGCGTCACGAATCGGCTGAGTGAACAAGTTGCTCAGGCAGGGCTTGCAGTAAATATGCTGGCAAGCAGTGATGAGCTCGGTGCCGTCGAACGGCTCATAGCAAATACTGCACTCCTGAACTGTGTCAGGAAAGTCAAACACCCAGACATGTCACTCACAACATCCTCGTCCTCCACCTCGTTGGAGTCGTCACTGGTCATACGCTTGTGACGGTCCTCGAGCTTGCGCTTGAGGCTCTCCACCTCCGCGCCACCAAGGAGACCAACTGCTCGGCCATACTCATCCGCATCGTTAGTGCAGCACTTGTCAAGATTGCCGCCGAACAGCTCTTCGCCCACGACCATGTCGTTCGGATGCCCTTCGTCACCAGGCTTGCGACGAAGAAGCCATGGATGGTTGACACACTGGCGGAGGCGCGTCAGAAGCACCAACACCACAGAGTAGTGCTTCATCAGGGTGCCCTCCTTGATGAACTTGTTCACTTGCAGCCTCGCACGGGCTTCAAGGGAGGCGTAGATGGCACGCTCGTCAAGCTCGAAATTGAGAGGCGTCAGGTTGGTGGTCTTGGGTGGCAGAGTGAGAATGCGCTGGCCATTGATCTCGCTCTCCTTGTTCCGACGCATGATCAGAGGGCGTAGGATGGCTTGCGTTCGCTTGGCAGCGAGCTTGGGTTTCTAAGGGAGTCAACGGAGTGACATGAGGCTTGACTCACCCTCTTCTCAATCTTGCCCACTCGACTGCGGAAGTCTTCGTAATCCATGGCTCCGATGAATCTAAGCGCGGGCGCCAGGTCTGTGAGGGTGTTCACCACAGGGGTACCCGTGAGGAACCATGGGTGGAGTACGTCCAGACCCATGACAGCCTTGCAAGTGCTGGTGCCCTTGTTACGGATCTCACGTCAGCCAGATCCGCGAGCAAGGACAACTTACATTGTGCGCCTCGTCGAGAATGACTCGGAACCATTTGATGGACAGTAACGGGGACATCCGATTAGGAGCATCGTCATCAGAGCCGTCATCGGACGAGTCGCCGTTGGTGGTGGCTGACCTCGATTTCCGTTTCTTCGTGCGACCGTTTGGAAACGCCTCGGAACGCAGGGTACCATAGGACGTCAATATAATGTCGTACTGTTTGAGCTTGGCTGCACTCTTGAGGCGACCGGCTCCGTGATGAATATGGACACTCCAATCATTTGATGTCTTCGTTTCGATCTCGGTTTTCCACCTGCAATGTTAGTGACCGATGCTGTACCATTCAGCTCACTGGGTAAGAAGGGCGACTGGGGCGACGATAAGCTGGGGAGCGCGCTTATAATCGGCTGGCCTCTTCTGACGGGCCAACATAATACCAATGGTTTGCACCGTCTTGCCCAGTCCTGAATGTCAATTGGTGCGACGACCAAGGAACACATACCCATAGCGTCACACAGAAGACCACCCAGGGCACCGGAGTCCCGCTCCTCGCGTTTGACCATGAACGCAACGCCTAGTACCTCTGGTTTATGTCAGCTGGAATGACTTTCCGAAGTAGCTTACGGTGAGGCAGAAGAGTAAAATTGGCTCCCGGAAGCTTGTCCTCGATGGAGGCGAGCTCGAGGGTACGAAGGCCATCTTCAATGGTGGCGTCTTCCTTGAAGCCCTCAAGGGATTCCTGGAAGAAATCCGCGAAACTTGGCAATTGTCAGCAAAGGCATGGGCTGCTTATGAACTTCTCAACTCACCCCTGCTGATTCTGGGGACGGTCCAGTTCAAGTCCGTAATCGGAATCCTCCGGATTAGGATAGGCACCAGGCATTCCTCCAAGACCGATACCGCTCGCGCCTATAGGACCTACCCATCCTACTGGGGCTGAAGGAACACCGCCCGGCTGAGCGACAGGACCGGCGTCCCCAACAGCTAGAGGGAGAAAACGGTGCATTGCCAGAGGAATAATGGCGCGCAGTCCAGGGCAGAACTGGAGCAACACCGGCGACGGAGGGGTCCAGGGTGCGATGTCGGGGTTCGTAAAACGACGTGCAGCCTCTAGGACTCGGTTCACGATAATGCCCTTGATCGCTGGGATGTTGAGGATGGGCATGCTGGGGTCAGCGTTGACGTGAGAGAGCACATACCTGGTGCCATTGGTCTGCTGATGGGCGAGATACTCGTATTCAGAGCGGCTAGCCTCCTGACGAACTGCCTTCTTCAGCTGCTTCCACGCCTGCTGCGCTTCGGCAAACGAGGGTGCGGCCACAAGCGGTCGGGCAACTGGAGGAGCTGCAGCCACGGTGGGCGGCGGGGGAGGCGCATCCTTCCAGTCAGAAATTGTTCCGGTACAGAGAACTCACCGGCCAAGTGAACGTCTTACGCAGCACCTCAGGAATCGCATTCTTCGGGAGGATCTGAAGAATCGCCTGCGCGGGTGGAGTCCATTGCTTGATGCCAAAAGACTTCGAGATGGCTTTGAGGTCTCCTTTGCGGAGTTTGATCGTCGATTTCAGCTCAGAGCTCGAACTGGGATGTGTTAGAGTGCAGTCCCGCCTCAACTATCCTCTTGCTTACGGATTCAACTTGCGGAGTGCTTCGAGCTCCATGAGCGCTGCTTCCTTTCGAGCAGGGACCGGCATGGCCAGCCAGGCGACGACGTACGGGGGCTTGACGGACGCTTGGAACTGAGTTGGCGTTATAGGCTTAACATCGTCATCATCGTCGTCGTCGTCCTCAACGACCACCACGGTTGACGTCGAGTGATCAGCAGATCTGCTGCCTAGAAACAGGATCTCGTCGTCGGACTCGCCCTCGTCACTAATGTTGATCGCAGCCAGGTTTGCAGAAAGAGGCCGCGAAGAGGGCGACGGCTTTGTAAGTGGGCCGGCAGACTGATGCTTGTTATCCATGGGCGGTTTGTTTTCAGTGGACGGCAGGCTACTCATTGGCGATCTGCTGTCGTCTGACCACGAAAGCCTTGCCTTCCTGGATGGTCCGGCAGAAGCGTTGCGGTTGAAAGAGTTCCGATCGGGCATCTTGGACTCGAGCTTAAGTGAGGACAGACCAGGCGTAGCGCCTGCGGTTGTTGACGACGAAGAGCTGTTGATCTCACTCTCCGTGTTCTTCGGAATTACAATTCTCTGGAAAGTGAGCCCGACGAACGCTGCACAGTTTGCACCTTGGACTGACCTGCCTGTCCATGCGAGAGTCTCGACACTTGGCATGGTTTGGGGCAGCGCAGTGCATGGCGTACTCGTTCAGACTGCCAATGCCATCGGCCAGGCCGCCATCTGAGCGTTCCGGGTCCGGTAAAAGGATCAGGTCACACCAGCAATCGTCCTCCATGCCTGAACCGTCAGCTCGGGCTCAAAAGTGATCCACCCACAGGTGACTAAGCCGTACCCGTTGCCTCCATTTCCAGGAGACAGTCCGTCCGGAAGCTCAATAAGAAAGTTGGTATCCCCTGGGTTATTCGTAAGGAAATTCGTCAAAACTTGGATCAGAGCTGGTGGAATAGGCTAAGAGACAATCAGAACTTTGATCGCATTGACATGAGCAGTGCGATAACTCGCTTGGGACAAGGGCGATAGCCAGAGGATAGTGGCCAGACCCTCGACTCGCGCACCCTTGCCCTTGCACGGTGGCAACTCACTTCATCGTCGTCATCGTTGCCGAGACACTTGGACGCGACATGACGGACACGTTCTGGGGATGGAGCCTGTCCTTTTGCGTTGAGAACAATTTGGACCATTGTAGGTTGGGAGATTACACCACCGGGAGGTGGTGAGGATGGAAAGGATGTCCAGATGAATGTGGAGGGAATAACAAGGTGTGGACAAGATCGTTCGAAATACAAGACGCGCGAGATGGCAAACACAGGAAAAACGTCCGTCTGGTCAACCACATGTTCTTGTTGACATGTGCATGCAACGGAAACAAACAGGGGACGATTTTTACGTAACTGGTGCACCAAAACGTGTCATCATTGCGGTTTCACTACGTCGAGCATCACTGATCCGATCATTCGTCGCTGTCCTCTTCAGTCGGCCCTTTGGCCAATCTACAATCAACAACTTACAGCAACAAAAGTGACAGCAATGGACACGCTCACAGACGACATCGAGTCAGTCCTCTTCATCTGCCGCGAGGTTATGGGTGGGTCTGCCTGTCTCCGTCTTGCTCTAATCCTCAGTGTACCAGGTCCCTCCACGCACCTCGGCATCGGGCTACAAGGCCGCCGAATGGAACGTGGAGCAGTTTCTGTGGAAGGGACGTCTACGTGTGGTCGAGATTGGCGCTCGATGCGACATCCGCCTTGAGGTGCGTGGAATGCAACGCCGCGGTGCCTGCCTCTTGCTGACTGGCACGTATAGGACGCTACGACAGGCGAGCTCTTCGCGCAGACATCGTACGCCAGTCCCTGGACACAGGTAGAGCCTGTCCTCGATTCGTCGCGCTACTTTGTGCTTCGCGTTGAGGGCGATGGTGGCAAAAGGGCGTATATTGGAATGGGCTTCCCGGAGCGTAGTGAAAGCTTTGACTTCCAGGTAAGTTGGATCGAACCTGTTCGCCCTCACGCGTTGCGCTGCTGGATATGGGTATCCGGCTGCCCGGTCGCGCATTGACGTGCACTGTTTTGCTGACGTACTGCAGGTCGCCCTCCAGTCGGTTGTCAAGCGGGCAAACTACACGCCCTCTGACGAGTCGCCCAAGCCCGCTGCTCCAGCGAAGGACTATTCGCTCAAGGAGGGTCAGACCTTCAGCATCAAAATCCCAGGCCGCGAAGGACGCAAGGCGGCCTCCAGTACGAGCTCGAGCTCGGGTGCCAGTGGAGCGGCTTCTGAGGGGGGCGGAGGGCTCTTCAGCCTTGCTCCTCCGCCTCCCCCTGGGCGGCGCCGTTAGTCTCCCTGATAATGTGCCCGACTAGACGTTCCGAGTAATGTACCCAACTTGCCTATCCCTCATGACATTATGACATGTACCATTTGTCTTGACCATTTGGAAACACGTCAAAGTGCGGGCTTAGCCGATGCGTGCTTGTCTTGCTTCTGACTCTCGGCATGTTGCCCGCTGACCTTGTGATGATCTGCTCACACGTTTCGCCCCCAGTATCCTCCCTCAGTGTCTCATGGCTGTGTTTACAACCGTGCAGGGTGATCTATGCGTGCATTTGGATTGGGAAGCCGGCGGATGCCGGTTCTTTTATGACAAGGCATGTTGAGATCGATAGGGATCTCGTTCGACAGCGGACGAGGCTAGCCCCCGCGGTCCACCGAGGTGGTCCCTTTCGCGTTCATTCTACTCGAGTGTCGCCATGGGGTCTAAGGGCAGACATGTTGAGTTTTAGCTAGTGTTGCTGCTGTCGGAGCTGTGGCATCTGTTTGAATGTCCTGCTGAAAATCATGGAGGTACGGTGCAGTTCGCAGTCTCGGCATATAGTTACTGTCCCGTCGGGCTTGAAGCCTACCCAGAAGACGCCTCCTTGTGACCTCGTTGACCGTCTTCTCACTCCCGTGTCTCTTCTGGCCCCTCTGGGTAGCCGACTTCCTGGCGACTTCGGCAGAAAATACACTCCGTATAGTCCTATCGCACCCGCTGGGGAGCAGTCGTACGGATATTGTTGCTCGGGTCGGGGTGGACTAGCCTCGGCTCGGTGTTGTCCTTCACAGCGTCCTCGATGCTGAGTTCCTCGGGCTCTCGCAGACAGGCCGTAAGGTGATATGATAGCGTTGGTCAGCAGAACGAGCTGCAACGCGTTGCATCCCACTCTATGTGGCTCTCAGTTGCCACGATCCAATGACCTCCGTGGTTGCCCTCCTTCCTTTTCTGCCGCCAGTCGACTAACGCGCCTTCTTAGCAAGCACCGCAGAATGGAGATATTATCCAGTGCCCCAGTCGAGCTGCTGCGTTTGGGGCGCCGACTTAACACGCTCAAGAAATTGTTCCGAGAAAGAATTTTCATCAAAAAATAAAATAAAAACAACGACAATAACAACCCAACCGTTCTGCAGAGACGAGCGTACAAAAGCGGGGATACGACACCGTAGACAGGGACACAAAGTGCTCGAGGCGAGGAAGAACAGAGCAGTTCACTGTTCTTCCATGACGTTTACTCATCTGTGTTATTACGACCGCAACCATCTTTGGAGATCAACCAAATGACCACCTGTTCGCTCATTCCAAGAAGGATAAGAGAGGAATACCAATCCAAGAGAGATAACCATAAGCGTGTTGGGTATCGAGGGATCGAGGCAGCAGGTCGATTGGACCATGTTGACACCCCCTGGCCATTCCAAGTTTTCAACAGGTCGCGTGGCCAAATGGTACGGCGTCTGACTACGATTCTGATAATCAGGAGATCGCGGGTTCGATCCCCGTCGTGACCTTTTTGACACCCCCCTCCCTTGCTCGCGGATGTCTATGTGGTACGAGGTGGCGGTGACCCATTGACCTTATTGACGGCGGACAACCTGCAACTTGTCCACTCGAGCAGCTGGGCGCTTGCTTGCTGACTGGGTGGGTAACGGGGCAGCCAGACGTACCATCGTGGAGCACGTCACCACAGTGCCAGACGTCTGTCAGTGCGTTATCACGTCCAGACGCTGCAGATTGCTGTGTCTCTTTCTGCTCAGCTCTGCCGGCCAGTCTGCCTGCTATCAGAGATCGCAGGGAGGAAGTCGCAGAGGAGTGCACCAGGGTCCCTTCGTATCCTCTGGCCTCTGCACTGCCCAGATACCATGTGCAGTTTGCACGGCTAGTGGGGCGGCTGATTTTCAGCTCCCAGGGTGGCGGCGTCCAGGCTGTGTTTCCCATGGTCTTGTGACGTTGACGAACATAGGCCGCGTCAGCGCACGCACTGCAATGAAAACGGAGGATCCAGCAAACGGTACGTCTTGTCGTTGACCTGCCAGTCGCCGCATCCGCGATACCACACCTGCTCCTGCTGCACCACTCACCACTTACGACCATGCCACCTGCCTCGGCCGGCGCCTGCACGGAGAACGAGAAGACGGAGCCTGCGGTCGCACCCGCAGCGGCGCTGGACGCCGGCGCCGCGCAGATGCGGGCATACCTTCTCCGCCTGGCCGAGGTGGGCACCGACTACGAGAAGCCATATGTCCCGATCCTCGACCCCGAACTCGAGCACGAGGCGGAGAGCGAGAACATAAACTACGTCTTTGATGACGACGACGAGAAGCACGCGCTTCCGCGCCCGGCGACTACACGGGACTCGGAGCGGCAGTCCCGGTGCGCGCGCCGCTCTTGCCGCCGGAGGTGTGTCGTCCTCCACCTCCTGTTCGTCGCAGCGGTGCTGAGCCTTGGCGTGCTCGCGCTTCGCTGCGCGCAAAGACCGCGCTTCGAGGTTCAGGTGCAGTCGGAGGCACAGAACCTGACGCAAACGTCGGCGTCGGTGGCGGAGATCATTTCCACCCTGCAGCGCCCGATATTGGACGACATGGGGCGCCATGAGGGCGATGGACAGCTACAGTAGGTTATGCATGAAGGTTCAGCTGTGCATGGCTCTGCAGAGGCGCTGACATTGTGACTGTGGACGACCGACCACATAACGCTGACCTTAGCTGATCCAATTGCCGGAGTGCCGCCAACGTCGTTCGCGCCGACTGGCGCTTCTGTGGCAATGCGCATGCAGCGGACTGCCTCCCATGTGTCTCAGATGGACTTGCTCCAGCGGCGATCGGATTCTGATACGCGAAGGTCCTGCACCGCAGCCTTTTCAGTTTCATCTGCCGTTGTGACCAGCGACATAGTGGGGCTGCGCAGAATCCCACGAACGAAAGGCGCAGTTGTGCGACATCAGCAGGTGCCGATTGTGACCAGCCAGGATCCGCTTCCCCATGACTGCAGGTGGCAGGCAGCAATGGGGTGCGCAAGCTCTGCCGCCTTGTACATCGCAGAAGCGGGCCGAATGAGTGAGCAAGTGTGAGGTTTGGCGGGGCAGCAACAGTTCCGACCTCTGAAAATGTGGTTCGGTTCGTTACCAAGTACTAGAAGCGAAACAGAACCGGTGGAAATGGTCTTCAAACCTCCGCAGGCGGTCTCGCGGCTCGCCGTCCATGTCCTGAACGGAGTTGGTCAAATGTCTCCCGCTGGTCATCTCGTGCTTGTGCCGTTGACCACGTCCGCAGATGCTATTAATATCTTGATGCCGGAGAAGAGTGGCGGCGACAGGAAAATGGTCCACGCCACAGACTCCAGCAATTCCCTACCGCGTTCGTATCCAGCGCGGAGTCGCTTTCCTCCATGGCGCCAGCTATTACGGAATACTCTCCGAAGCCCGGCTAGCCCAGTCGCTGGTGTACTATGGTCATCATGGCACTCGTGCTCCGCTGCAGCCAGCAGATATTGTGCAACTAGACCTACTGGGGAGAGGTGTCGGACAGATAACTGTCCTAGCAGTGCCCCGAAGGTACCGACTCGCTTGCGCCGTATTGTGAGAGATTTTGAGGTATGGCACCAAATCCGCCGGCCGTGGAGGCCTGTACATTTGGGATACCAGTTGGTGTCCTCGAAGTGTCTGATGACAATGGTCGATCTTGCCTCCGTCATCCAATGACAACGATCTTGGCAACGATACAATCCCGTATCGGTGTCCGTCGTAGTCCATCTCCCCTTCTGCTCGATGGGCGTCAAATATGAAAGATCTTGCGCGACATACCTCTTCTGGGGAAATTTCCCAGGTATGCGTGAGATCTCAGTGCTGACGTATGTCTCCCGACGCCGGAACGGGGCGAGATCTGGGGATCCTGATCAGTGAGCGACAGATGAGTGATATCGTCGTGAGCGGTATGTGATCCTGCGGCTGCGTAATTTTACCTCACTGCTGTGAGGCACGTAGCCGCTGTGAGCGGCATGCTGCAAGGTAAGGACAGAATGTTGGAGAATACCCAGAGTCCTAATACATTCTGCCAATGGCTCCATACTGCTCGGCAGGATTCGAAGGCAACCCATCCGCATGGCGCCTTCCAGACTCCACGGCCGTTGTGCACTGTATGGGTCGGGCTACTAGTTGGTTGGTCCTGGCCTCGACCGTTTCCTCAGCCAGCGCAAGCACCTAGCGGACTGTCAAAGGCATCTCCTTCAAGACAACGTCGCTCGGCTCGTACTTCCTCCGCCTTTGAGCACAAAAAGGACATGTGGAGTGGGACGGCATGGTCAGGTTGCACGCGTAGTCACGCCACAATGAGGCACAGCAGTATCAGAGCGAGATACCAGAGCGAGCTGCAGACGATTCGGAATTCTTGCTCTCCATCCCGCATCTGGATCGGCCGGCCAGTGCTCCGCCTCTGCATTCTGTCAGCTCGGTGAGAGTTCCAATGTCCCTCGCTTCAGGAGCCACCCGGAGGGAGCATCTATCCCAATCCCGCGTTCGGTATCCGCCCGGCTGCTGTGGAGTGAGTGTGGCACGAAGGCTTGTGGAAGAACACTGTAGTGGGAGTCGAAGAGAAATGGAATATGTTCCTCCTCGAAGCCCCGATTGCCAACTCACCCAGAAGCTCCGCCGCAGGGCAGGAGAATGACACGCGAGACAACCCACACCCCACGCCCTGCGGCACGACACGGCAATCGAAACACAATGGCTTATCTCTTATCTCTCCGACTGCCACTATCGCCCATTCCCCTCGGCCGGCCACCGGCCGGCCACCGAGCCGCCGATCGTAGGGCAACGGCTTGCGCGTGCGGGTCCCTGTCTCGGAGGAGACACTTGGAAACTCGGAGGGTCAGCAGGCTCGGAGCGGAGACGCGAGGCGGCAAGCCGCGAGGTTGCCCATCAGCTCGCAGCCCCTGGTGCGTGAGGTGGTTCCCCCCCACCCACCCCCACACCCCACGCCCCGATTCCGGCTCCCCGACGCATTTGTGCACATGTGCTATCACGGCCCACGGCACACGGCGTCTACCGAGCTGTCGATCGTCGCAAAGGAAGTCATAGCCATCCCGAGGGGTGCCCCCCAAGCCGCTCATCTGGTGAGGCGACGACAAGGGAGCGGCTGGACACTGCTAACCCGTGCCGCCCCCATTCGCTAGCGCTGGAGATAACGCGCGCCGACTGCGGGGCATACTTTGGCCCCCGGCCCTCGGCTCACCGGGCGCGCGGCGCCCCAGATAACGTTGCTGAAACCGCAGTTGGAGGGCTGCGCGACGGCGTTTCGGGCGACAGGGATTGGCTGGTGCTATCAGTGTTTCATCGGCGGGGAATGCCAAATGGGGAGAGATCGTCGTCTGCGTCGTCTGAACGGCTCCGTTAGCCGCTGCCTCACTGACGTGCCGGTGACAGAGCATGAACAGTTAGCTTGATAACAGGATACGGCGACTGAGGCCGTGGAGGAGTGGCAAACCAAAGAGAAGAGCGTACACGAGAGCGCGCAAGGCACACCAGCGCGTGACGATGATAGGTGAACAAGAGGTGCCGACGGCTGCTGGTGGCGTCGGAGGGCGGCCATGATGATGGGCGACAAATAACGAATACCGAGCCCTCTTGGTCATGTGGGGACAGCAGGAAGCGAGCCCATATCGCATCGCCGCCGCACCATGACTCCAATGAGCGGTGGAAAGCAGGACAGAAGGAGTGGGGGGCAGAACATGAGGGACAGAGTGACCTTGCTAGCCCTCGCACTCCTGGCGCGACGCAGTGGCTGCGCGGCTGGCGGCCGACATTGCTTGCGGTCAGTACATGGCTGCGCGTGCTGTGAGCATTCGGCTGTCCTCGCTGGCGCGCCCTGCAATACCACGGATACATGCGGCGTGACTGCCTGCCTTGGCGCTTGTGACAAGCCAGCGGCGCACCGATATGAGCACACCAGTACATGAGCAGTTCCCACGCACAGGCCGTCCGTCGCAGCGCGCGCCGTGCCCAACGGCCGACAGCCATCGGCGTGTGTTGCTGCTGCAACGTTGCAGGCTCGAACCTGAGACGGGCACCCCCACAGCGGGGGCGGGCCCCCCGGATCAGCGCGCGGCGCCACAGCAACAAGAGACATTGACCGATTGCAGTGCTCAGCCCCGCCGCCCCCGCTCGGGATCAAGACACGTCCGCTGCGCCGTGTGCGCGGTGAACGCGCGCCCAGGGCGCGGGTCAGGGGAGGACATGATTGCGAGGTCCACCCCAGAAGAACAAGCACGCCGAACAGCGGAATTGCGGGAGCCCATGCCGAGTTGCCGAGTTGCCGCGTCCGTCGCCCGCCCCACCGCCCGCCGCCCCGCCCCGCCGCTGGCTCCCCCCCCGGGGCGTGACCTGTTTCCTGTGCTGGCCTGTGACCTGTTACGTGTTACATGCGCTATTGTTGTGGTGGATGGTGTGGGGACGGTATCAGCGTTGCGTGGAGTGGGGATGGAGCAGATATCGATACGGTCGGCGATTGGCTGGCCGCGTACAGTGCGCCGCGTCGCGAGCCAACCCGAAGCCGCGCCCGGTTCTGCCTGTAACCGTTTCTGCACGGCAACGCGACGCGTGACCGCTGCTGCAAAGAAACCGAGTCCGCAGCCGCGCTTGCACTTGCAGCCCGGACCGCTGCTTGCCGGGGGGGACAAGATGCCAACTCTTTGTCTTGCGGATGCTGCGATTGGGTTGGGGCTGAACGTCTGCCAGTCGTGGGATGTGTGACGTTTCGGGGGTTCGGGATTCATGACGGGCAAGGCAAGGAACTGCACAGTGTGCTCTGCGCCGTTCGGCGCTGCGCCATCGGAAGGCGCCGCGGCGCTGCTCCACTGGGGCAAGGCTGAACCCACCACACGGCAGGGGCGGCGTTCTAAAACAGGTCTGGTGATCACAGTTGACGAGAGCGCAGACTCGGACGAGCACGGCGGAGTATAGAGTTATTGTCCAGAACGGGCCATGCCATCCGTTGCACGTTGCCGATCAAGGCAACGGGGTCTCCGCGGGCGGATTCGTAGGCGCAACGTCACAGCGTCGCCTGCGCTCGGAAGGTGCGCGCACGTAGCGACGTGGATGGCCGACGATGGCCAGCGTCGCTCGCCGGCGCGAGTGGGGCCGCACAGCACACCTGCGTCGCACGGGGCAGCGCTTGGCAGACCGCGGCGGGATGCGGCATACGGCGGGTGCTTGCAAATTCGCCTTTTGCCTTTGTGCGGCGGCGGGGACGGAATTCCACGGGGGCCGGCCACGGCGACGCCGAGGCAAGGGCCGCCCAGGGTCTGCCATGCATTAGAAACAAGCGGGCGAGCTAATAGCCCCCCGGCTGACCGCTCCTGGCATTTCTAATCCACGGGGACCGGGAACGCAGCCCGGAGCGCAGGCCCGAAGGCCCGGACGTGCGGTGTGCGGGCGGTGGGAGAGCGCCCACGCAGCGGCGCCGCGGCATAAACCCACCGGCGCAGCAGCCAGCGGGTCGACCGCGTCAGGCCTGTCTGCATGCATTCTGCGCCGCCGACCGGGATCGGAGCGGCGACCAGCAACGAGCCATGGGATGAGAGGACGGGGGAGCGGAGCGTCTGAGAGCAGACCAGGATCAGAGACGGCGGGGGTTGCCCAGGGCATTGCGCCGCAACGAGGGAAAAAAATCACATTCAGCCCGTCTGCGCGTAATATCCGCTGTCGCCGCTGCCTCTTTGCGCGGCTGCGAGCCCCACCGCTCTCGCTTGCACGATCCGGCGACAAGAAAGACGGCGAGGCATACATGGAGCGGCCATCGTCCACCCCTCCCAGTGCATGCATTCGTCTAGCCAATCATGTCCTGCCGGCCTGTCACCTCTTTCTTGTCCACACATAGCCGGTCCTGTTCTGGTTTTATTTTTATTTTTATTTAACAATATTATTTTTCTATTTTCTCGCCATAAAGGGCGGGGGGGTACGGGAATCCAAAGTGGTGATTGGCTAGGAGGCACCAGAGCAGAGGGCGTGTTTTATCACTCGTAATACACCCGCCGCTCGCCACTCGCGCAGGGGCGCAGAGGGAAGGTGGCGAGCGCAGCGGCAGGATATGACGCTGATAATCACCCGCGCTGCCCTGCGGACACGGCGCACAGGAGCCGAGGATCCGTGGGGGGGAACATCCGATAAGAGAGACAGCAAGGCACTGGCGGCGCAGGGGGAAGACGGAGGGGGGGTCCTCTCCTCCCGTGCGCGCAGAGCGACTGTCCGAACCACTCTCGGCACCCCTCTCTTGCGGTGGCTACTCAAAACCGACGCCATCGTTGATACAAAGCACTTTATCCTCGTCCATCCTCTCTCCCACACCCCCCCCTCCCGACCCATCCTCTGGCTTGTCCTTTGTTCTTTTAAAACCACAAACTCCATATAGCCTTTTGGCATCTTTCTCCCATCCGCATCTTTGCGACTTTCCTTTATTTCCGACCCGTGAGTACTCACCCCTTCGGCCGGTGCTTCGCCGGCAGGCGGTGTTGTCTGTGGGCGGCGGCGCGCAGTGGGCGTGTCGTGCTTCGCCTCCGGCACCCACCGTGCACCGCCGAGCCCGCCCTCCGCCGTGGCCCCCCATGGACGTGCGCTTACCATGTCCCGTCTTGTTCTCGCCGCGGCTACCTACTTTATGCTGTGCTTGTCTGTCCCGTCACACGACTCCACCGCCCCACCCCCCACACACGACGGACCTGCCGCCACCCTGGGTAATCCGATTCCGATTTCCCTTTTCTAATCCACGCTGTTTGTATTTTTGTAATACTCGCCCGACTCCGGATTGTTCCTATTGCGTCTCCGTCCCAATTTTCATTATAACATGACTCGACCCCGCCTTGCCTGCCATTGGCTCGTCTGCCACCCTACCCTTGCACAACCACCACCACTTTTCTCGTCGTTCCCACCTCGCCTGGATCTCCCTCATTTCGTATATCATCGTCTGGTGTCTTGAACACACCCTTCTTCTCTTCCCTCCCCATCCTCTCCTCTACCCCTCTTCGCGGCATCTCGCCACTCGGTCCCTCTGTTTCGCCAACAGATCCTACCCCCCCTTTACTAGGAACCATGTCGAACCTCATTGCCACCAAGCGTGTCGACCTCCTCGCGCCTTACATGGCGCTCGACCAGGGCAACAAGGTCCAGGCCGAGTGTGAGTAGCCAGCAGCTCTCGAATGATCATCCCCACAGGCTAACGTCAACGCAGACATCTGGATTGACGGTGACGGAGGCATGCGTTGCAAGACCATGACTCTTGACCGCCCCCCCAAGTCCGTCGCCGACCTCCGCGAGTGGAACTTTGATGGCTCGTCGACCAACCAGGCCCCCGGCGAGAACTCGGATGTCTTCCTCGTGAGTGTCGCGCGGGAGAGGGGACGGACGTGGGGCAAGATTCGTGTCGGCAGTTGTAACCGAAAATCACAAACTCCCCCACTCCACCCCTCCGTCGGCAAAACTACCAGTCACTAATTTCCAGCGCCCGGTCAGCATTTTCAAGGACCCCTTCCGTGGTGGTGAGAACATCCTCGTCCTCTGCGAGTGCTACGACAACGACGGCACCCCCAACCGCTCCAACTACCGCCACCACGCCAAGAAGGTGATGGACGCTGCCAAGGAGTCTGAACCCTGGTTCGGTCTTGAGCAGGAGTACACCCTCTTCGACGCCGATGGACAGGTCTTTGGCTGGCCCAAGAACGGTTTCCCCGGTCCCCAGGGCCCGTACTACTGCGGTGTCGGTGCCGGCCGTGTCTTCGCCCGTGACTTCATTGAGGCCCACTACGTGAGTACCCTCGGCTACACACCCGTTGTCCATCGAGTACTAACTCGTTTAGCGTGCCTGCCTTTACGCCGGTGTCAACATTTCGGGTATCAACGCCGAGGTCATGCCTTCGCAGTGGGAGTTCCAGGTCGGCCCTTGTGAGGGTATCGAGCTCGGTGACCACCTCTGGATCGCCCGTTTCCTCCTCCTCCGTATCGGTGAGGAGTGGGGCATCCGCCCCTCGTTCCACCCCAAGCCCCTCAAGGGCGACTGGAACGGTGCTGGCTGCCACTCGAACTACTCGACCAAGGCCATGCGCACTCCCGGCAAGGGTATGGCCGCCATCGAGGACGCTATCAAGAAGCTTGAGAAGCGTCACCTCGAGCACATTGCCGTCTACGGCGAGGACAACGACCAGCGTCTTACTGGCCTCCACGAGACCGCCTCCATGCACAACTTCTCGGCTGGTGTTGCCAACCGTGGTGCTTCCATCCGTATCCGTGAGTACCATTTCGCCAATGATCGACATTGCATCTCGATTCATGTCGGACGTGTCTTGCGACCATTGTTACTGACCCTTCCCAGCCAGGCATTGCGCCGCCCAGGGCTACGGCTACCTCGAGGACCGCCGCCCTGCCTCGAACGTTGACCCTTACCGTGTCACCTCTATTATTGTTGAGACCACGGTCCTCAACGCTTAAGCGGTCAATGTTGATGGGAATTGTGTATGTATGAACATGGGTGATTCGTAGACGGGAATCATAGTCGAGTGATCACATGCACTCGACTCCACTGCAGCGTTGTTGCAAGATGCTTGTTCTTCTGTCAGACTGAGACCGGGCGGGGCGAGGTGCCGATAAGTCTATAGATAGCAGCAGAGATAGTGCCTTTTTTGCTGGAGGGGTATTGCTTTCAGTAACAAAACGTTGAATGGCCACAAGTGAGCGAGCATGGGTTCGAGGTCTTGGCGACGCCCTCCATTCAGAATGGCGGCCCAGCCGTCCCAGACCATCAGGAAAGGCAGGAAAAGCGAGGACCGCCGCCACTTGGCCGGAAAAGAGTGTCGATTGCAACGAGACTCGGCAAGATCATGAAAGCATAGACATCATCGAGTGATCGCTCAGTCAGGCGAGGCGAGGCCGCGACCACCTTCCGCGTAGTGTGGCGGCCCTCGGTTCGCCCCCCCCCACTCTTCGGCATCAGTGCGGGCGACATCAGAAGTTGTGCAGAACATCACAGGTTTGATGACCCACATCAGATGTGGACAGGACACTCTGCGGCTATTGTGCAGCGGCGAGCGTGTACAAGTGCGCTTGGTGCCACGGATGTGGCACCCGGTGCGTCTGCCACGGACAGCGACCGTTTGCCTCACTTTGCTTCGCCTCAGCGAACGGCGGACAGGCCAATTGCTGCGTTGCCATCTCCGACGCATACGAGAGGTGAGGGTGGGGCTGTCCGTGTTTGCGCCCAGCGCCACGTTCAGAGTATGGCATGGACGACGCGCACATGCCATGCCGCGAACGCCGTGAGGCACGCGGTGGGCACGGTCCTGCCCACGTCCTCCGGCGAAACCGACTCTCCTTGCTTCATGCTCGCAGGTAGTCGCTCCCGTACACTCCGCATGCCCCGTACCGCGCGCTTGTGGGCAGGAGCCACCTCTTCCCCTTAAATAACGGGCGACATCTCGGGAAGTCCAGTGTCCGCCTCCACTCACGAGCCCCCCAGGACACACTGACTCCCAGCACTGCCTGCATCTGCCGTTATCTCTTCGGTGTTCGCACCAAGTTTGGTGGCGCTCGTCGCAAAAACTCCGATCTGATCGGAGGTGGCACCAAGTGGCCTCGGAGATGGACTCCATGTCCGGTGGGGTGAACAGCAGATGACCGACGCAATGACGAACAATGTGCTTGTCGAGCGGTATCGCTCCGACATCTCCACTCGTTCTTGGCGCGCCGCGCATGTGTTGCGTGCGTATTGTTCTGGAGATCAGCGGAGGTGGACATCAGAGGAGTTGCAGGGGATATATAGCGAGCGAGAGGGTTCTCACATTCTTCACAGCTGCTGACACCTATATCGTAGCTCACCACTCACCACTCATCCATGTCGACCCTCCTTACTGTGTCTATGGCACATGCGCCCAGGCAGCGGCCCCGCGCCGACCCCGATCGTGTGATCCCGCCGCTCCAACGTGACACGCAGCTGTATGCACATGACCCTCTGTCGCTACTGCCGCTCCTCGAGCAGCGGCAACCATACTCGCTCCCCACCCTCGCCTGTATTCTCGCCAACCAGCCATTAGCCCCCCCACAAACACACGCGAACGGCAGCAGCAAACAGGCTGGCTCCGACATCGATCTCCTTCCGCTCAAGACGGCATACGCAAACTTCCCCCCCGGCCAGCACCCCGCTGAGAGCGAGCATGATTGGGTGGTCGCGCTCGCCCTCCCCGCGCCAAGTAAGGACGCACACGTGTGGCACGCGCTCGAGAGCGTGCACCCAGACGCCGTCACGTCTGAGGACATTGAGTTCGCCGGGCGTGCTGTCGTCGCGGCACTGCAAGAGTTGCGCGTGTACCACCCCCTCAACACCGGAGTCAGCGGGCTCAACACCATGTGGGCACCAGCTGTGCGCGCGGCCCTCGGCGTCGCAACCCAACCGCCCAACGCCGTTTTCATCGCCCCGCCTGGTGCGCTGCGCAGGGCCATCAGTATCGAGGGCATCAACACAAGAGAGCTTGTCATCGACTCTGGTCGGCCAGGCGACGAGGACTATGTGAGTGTTTACCTTTGAAACATGTCCATTACAACTCAACTCACACTCGCAGATACATGACAGCAGCCCAGGACACTACTCGCGAGACTACTACCTCGCCTTGATGCGCCGAGGGCGTGTCACCGCGGTGCGCCCCGCTCCCAGCTCCGAACTATACCTCCGCTTCAGTGTCAACGGCATCTGGCCCGGTGGGCAGGGCAGCGGCGGCCCCGGCCGTATCGACGGCCGCTCGTCTGCGCTGCAGGGACATGGCGGACGACTGTCCCGGGGGGAGCCGTACGTCAGACCCCTCGCATGGGTGGTGACTCACGCGAACGGCTCGCTCGGTGCGCTCTACACTGTCCCCCAGCACCGGCGGCGCGGACTTTCGCGCCTCGTGTCTGCACAGCGGTGTGCAGCCACACCATGGCGCGCGTTTGCATATGTTGATGCCGAGGAAGCGGCGGGGCACCACGTGTGGGAGGGATGGGTGCGCAGCTGGGAGGTTACTTGGGTGTCGAGCGATGCGATGTAGACGGTATTTATCATAGTAATGTGTCTGTAATCTGTCAGTGGGGCGGGGCGCATGCAAGTGAGCCTGGACGTGCAATATGAGACGACAAAGTTTCACGGAGTGCGTGCCATCGCTCATATCACCCCCGCGTCACCTATGTACCCATTCGTGCGAGATGCGGCGAACGTGCCATACTAACATGTATGGTTGAACTCTGCATGCAGCACGACTGCATGCTCTGCTGCACCTCCGCAATGTCAGCTATCACCAGTAGCCCACGGACGCCCATCTATTCGAGCGGTCCCAATCCAAAGCGGAGCTCGACTCTAGCATCAGAGGCGGATGTGGCATGAGTCTCACCCCGCAGAAGAGCGAGCATTAACCCCTACCGCGAGGGCTTTGCATTCAGTACGTGTACTCTTTGAGCGTGTGGCACTATCCATGCAGCTGGTATTCTCCGCACTTCTTCTACCGCATCTTGCACTGACCACAGCCCAAGTTCATGACCACGGCGCGTTCGCACCACTCCAGAGCACTCAGGCTGGCATACAGGATAGCATTCCGCCTGGAATCAAGTACAATAACTTGCCGGAGATTCTTGATACAATGTTTGCAATGGTTAGCCTGCAGATCTGACATGGGAGTTGAAATGACACTGAGGCACACCTGTCTTCTTGTACATCGTCGAGCGCTGGCAGATTGTAGAGTCCTGGCGTGACATGAGGAGGGAGTTGTGGACTGTCCCGACGACGCGATACAGGCTCGAATGTGACGACGACCACACGCCGCGTGATATCATGAAGAGTCTTGACAGTTGTCGCACAGAACGCGGCCACATCCATTGCTCCATGTCCTGCACGGCATTGCAGTTTTGTCCCATGCCCATCCATCATTCAACGGCATTCTCGTCACAATGCATTCGTTTCTTGCCATGTTTCGTAGCACGTTGCGTTTTCGCTGTTCACATTGGAGATCTACATGAGAGGTAACTATGCAGAGACGAGACAGTGTTGGAGGGTATATCGGTATCATATGCAAGAGAGACGGACACGGATAATGTTCAGATCCGAAGAGGAGAGATATAGGCGACGTGACGATCGCAGCGCGTGGGGCCTGGCAGGCAAATGTAAAACGTGGATTGGGGTAGCTCGGCGCAGCCGAGGGAGACAATGACAAGGGGAGACAGGTAGGAGGAATACAGGCTGGGCCCGAGCAGAAAGGATCCTGGCTAGAGGAAGTACTCAAGCATGTGCGGGCGCTTCTGCGGAACTGATTTGACGTCAGGTTGCGCGGCCTCGAACACCTTGTATTCTGTCCGTCAGCGCGGGGCCTCACACGAGCGACTCACCTTGCCGCAAGTCCTCATTCAACTCAAGGATGGATGCGACGTTCCCGCATCTGGATTTTGTCAGCACGTCGGGCGCTTGTACCCCGCATACGCCACGCGCGACGCAACATACCGGTAGCAGTAGTTTGGTGCGCTCCACACTGTGACAATCTTCTGCCCGAACATGAGCTTGTACCCCTCCATCACTAGCTGATGCGCCCGTGCGATGAGCTCAATGTCGTTTGTGTGGCAGAAGCTCTCGACAACGTCGCCACCGAACAAGAATCCTGCACCGCGTGGGGACATGCCCCAGCCTGTGATTTCTGACCCATTAGCTTGACTCAGACAGGAGAGAACGCACCATCGGGGTCCGACCAGAGGAGATCGCAGAAGACACCCTCATGGGGCACCTCTTGCTTGCGGTCGATTGCCCGGATCTGGCGTGGTAAGCACTGGACCTAGCAGTCAGTAGCTGCACCTACCTGGTCCAACCGCATGAGTGCTGGGCTCAGTCCTCCGTGGACACACAGTATCCGGCCATCGACGATCGCGGCCAGAGACAAAAAGTCGAACACGTCGGTGCAGTATCTCCACACGTTGCTGCTGCCATATCTGTCCAACGCGTCAGCCAACTGTCGCACAAAGTATTCTTGCTGCCATACTTTCTCTGGCACTCATCATAGAAGCCGTAGACTTGCGTGATCTGGCGCGACTCGTGGTTGCCACGAATGAGCGTGATGCGGTCCGGATACCGCACCTTGAGGATCAGCAACAACAGGAACGTCTCGACAGAGTAGAACCCTCGGTCAACAAAGTCGCCTACGCGTCAGTCTATGGTAGAAAGACGTATGGCCGCACCCATGAAGATGTAGTTGGTCTCTGGGCACTGCCCACCGATCTTGAACAGCTCCATGAGGTCAAAGAACTGGCCGTGGATGTCCCCACAGATCTGGAAAGTCAGCCCGTCGCGGCGACCAACCTGGACGTGGTGCTCACTGTCACAGGGCTGTCAACGTATTGGATGTTTCCCTCATCCATCAGAATCTCCTTCGCTTTAGAGCATAGCTCTTTAACGGACGCCTCGGGAATGATCTCGCATCGTTTGAGCTGCTCCAGCTGTCTGTGACGCGTTAGACGCCGCTAGTCAAGATGGCAGAGGCCGTAGAAGACCACACACTGATCGAGGTCGGATGCCATGTCAATCTAATGTCTACGATGCGCGTGGGGAGTCGAGAGTCCGAAGATCGCGAAGTCGGTCAGTGATGCCGAACGCGGACGACAAGTGCGGTATGTGGAGGCGGATGTTGGACGCAGTGTAAGCGTTCCCCGCCAGAGCAGTGAGGGATGGGAATAAGCAGTGGAGACGGGGACTCTGAAGGACTCCCTGTTTCCTTTTGAGAACAGGAGGATGCTGACGCGAAAGGCGTGGTGGTGAGAATGGATGGACAGGAGGATGATGCAAAGACGAGTGGCCATCTTGGATCGATAACAACATGCCCTGCAGTGGCGACTTTGTGTACAGGTGGGAAACAGTGGCGCTCGCCTACTTTCACTATGCGTAACTTAAAAGTACTTTCGGCGCGCCTAACTTCGACATTATCCGCAATACCCAGAATCAAGTGTTTTCGTGCATCACAAGCACCACGCACAGGTCCACATCTGGTGTCACCAATCTTTGTCCTTCATCACATCCAGCAGAGACAATGTCCTTTGGGTAGGTCAACAGCTCGTTCACCAATAGCTTCTACACGTACTGACACACAGGTTTGGCGCAAAACCCGCGACGGGCACCGGCTTCGGCTTCGGCACCGCCTCCACTTCCACACCGGCGCCAGCCACGAGCACTGGGTTCGGCTTCGGGCAACAGGCCGCGCAGCCTGCCGCCGGCGCATCGACAGGCACTGGCCTGTTTGGTTCAACGGCTCCTGCTGCCCCTGCAGCTCCCGCTGCTGGCGGTGGATTGTTTGGTTCCACACCAGCGGCCTCGAGTGGTGGGCTGTTCGGACAGAAGCCTGCTGCGCCAGCGGGTGGTGGGTTGTTCGGGGCCACCGCGCAGCCGGTGGCGGGCACAGCCACCGCCAGTGGTGGGCTGTTTGGGCAATCGCAGCAGCCGGCAGGGACACCAGCGGCGGGAGGCTCGAGCCTGTTTGGCGCGTCCAAGCCCGCGGGCACGGGGTTGTTTGGTTCGACTACAGCGGCGCCGGCCGCAGGCGGCGGTTTGTTCGGTAACACCCAGACACAGCAACAACAGCCGGCTGCCGGAGGCGGCTTCTTCGGGTCCGCTTCTGCGGGTGGTGGTCTATTTGGCGGAGCTCAGGCAGCTGCCCCTGCTGCTGGCAGCAGCTTGTTTGGCGCGAAGCCTGCGACAACAGGCGGCCTCTTTGGTCAGCAGCCCCAGTCGCAGTCCACCAATCCTCTTCAAGCATCCGCAACCGCCGCTGCTGCGTCCTCTGGTATTTCCAAGACGACAAAGTTCTCCGATTTGCCCGGGCAGGTGCAGAAGACGATTGAGCAGATTGAGTACGTTAAGGCAGTCCGAATCGTACTAAGCCTCCCAGCGTGTTCATCAAGGATCAGAAGCAGATTGGTGCCAGCATCGATACGGAGACAATTGGTCGGGCGATCTGGCAGACTTCGAGCGACGTCAAGGTGGCGAGCGATGTGGGTTGCTGGATGATGACTGTTTGCTTACGATTGCAGGAGAACGCGGGGATCACCCAGGGCCTCCACTCTCTGCAGCAGTCCCTCGACCAGCTCAGCGACAAGGTCCAGTCTCTGACCACCGACCTTGTGAACCTTCTCGAGACATGGGAGGCGCACAAGCCAGCTGATGCACGCCACGCTGCCATCCGCCCGCTAGTCCACCGCGACTTCCCGCAAGAGTTCTTCTACCGTGTGGCCCAGAGCTTGGAGGAGAGAGTTAACAGATACAAGCGCAACATTGCCGTACGTCACAACCTGGGCCGTCCACTGACCTTCCAAGCTGTTGACCCGCGCTGTATCGTCCTTGGCCAATGAGCAGGACACGATGAGCCCCCAGGGTGAGATCACGCGCCCTTTCAGAACTGACGCCCAGCCGTCACGCAGACCATCCAGAACAACCAGCAGGCGATCCTATCGCTCGCATCGCAGCTGGAGGGCCTGTCGCTGCGCATGAGCTCGTTACGCGCCGACTTCACGTAGGTTTCACTATTTGATGGCGGCTTCAGCTGACGTGTAGAAACGAGTACAGGGAACGTACCAACTCGATGCGCGACCCGTTCGAGATTGCGCGCGAGGCACGCGGCCTGCCGCGCGTACGAGGGTAGTCAGTAGAGAACTATTACCAAGAGCCATTATTGCATGTGTATTGTACCACCTCAACGACCAGCATTGCCTGTTAGATCATCAGTGGCAACCGTCTCCGCGCCGTGTATGGATGGCGTGGATGGATGCGGGGACGCATGGAAGAGAACGCCGCACGGTGTTCTTGGTGTGGGGGGTACACGAACCACTTTATGACGTGTGAATATTGGATTATCACTCTCACTCTCCTCGCACCTGGCTTTGATTTTTTGGAAGGCATGTTCTCATCTGGCTCTTCTGCCAGCGTGTGGGTGCGACTATTTCATCTCTTCTCTCCATCTCCCTCTTCTCTTCTTCTTCCTTTTCCAAGACACGGGACAGCCATCATGGCACCCACAGTCTCGGACGCCCTCCTCGAGTGAGCATCCGCAAACCGCGCAGCGGTCCAGTAAAGACTAACCACGTAGCTCGGAGTTGACCTTCTCCTCCCCACCGTTTAGCACATTGCTGGATGCGCGCGTTCTCCGCGCCCTCGCCGACCAGAAGTTTGCGCACCCCACTCTTGTTCAGGCCAAGGCCATCCCGCTGCTTCTCGAGGGCAAAGATGTGCTCGCGCGCGCTCGCACCGGCTCGGGCAAGACAGCCGCGTACGTTGTTCCGGCTGTCCAGCGCGTCCTGGAGCTCAAGGGCGTGAGTTACTTCGGCCGGCATTCGGGAGGGCGTCGTAAGCTGACCTTCCAGGCTACCACCCCCGCCAGCGCAGACTACCAGGTGACCCGGGCCGTTGTGCTCGTGCCCACCCGCGAGCTGGCCATGCAGGTGACCAACTTTGTCAAGAATCTCACGGCGTACTGTGAGGGTCTTGTCTCGGTCGTCAACGTCGCGGCTGGCGGTGCGAACGTTCAGCGGTGAGTGTCTTCCCCCAACCCAGCCTGTTTCCTTCCCTCTCTCCTTCGATGATGAAGCATTTTTCGGATGTAAAATGCCCTACGGGGCTGTTGTCCGAGAGCGCATAAAACCATGTGGACATCTTCCGTTGCCTTCCTTCTGAGATCACACCCCTCTTCCTCCATTACATTGCGATTTTGCCTGGAGTAATGCTAATGTCTCCAGCGTTCTCATCAATGACAATCCCGACATCGTTGTTGCGACGCCTTCGAAGCTGCTCGCATTGCTCCAGGGCAAGACCGTCAACCTCTCCCACCTCGCCTTCCTCGCCATCGACGAGGCTGATCTTCTCCTCTCGTATGGCCACAAGGATGACCTTACTCGTATTATGGACCCTGCAATGGGCTTTGTCCCTAAGCTCGGTGTCCAAGGATGCCTCATGAGTGCCACCCTGAGCGAGGACCTCGAGAGTGTCAAGGGCCTCATCCTCCGCAACCCCGCCATCCTCACTCTCTCGGAGCCGGCAACGGCCTCGTCGCTGTTGACCCAGCACTTCACCTACACCTCGGAGCGTGACAAGTTTCTCCTCATCTACGTCCTTCTCAAACTTAAGCTCATCAAGGGCAAGTCAATTGTCTTTGTGAACGACATTGAGCGGGGGTACCGCCTCCGTCTCTTCCTCGAGCAGTTCGGCATCAAGTGCTGCGTTGTCAACTCGGAACTTCCCCTCGCAAGTAGATACCACGTCGTTGAGGAGTTCAACCGCGGTGTTTACGATGTCGTTGTTGCCACGGACGAGGCTGCCCAAGAGATGGAGGACGAGGAAGAGCAGGAAGAGGAGGCCGAAGAGGAGGAGCAGGAGGAGGCTGAGCCTGAAAATGCCGAGGCTGGATCCTCCAAACGCCGTGCGTCGTCTCCGGCTGGTGGTTCGTCGAAGAAGCGTCGCCGTGCCAACGCCGGCAACTCGATGGCCCGTGGTATCGACTTCACTGCGGCTTCCTCGGTTATCAACTTTGACCTCCCGACCACCTCCACTGCATACCTCCACCGTGTTGGTCGTACTGCGCGTGCCGGCCACTCCGGCCTTGCCCTCTCGTTCGTTGTCCCCAAGGAGAAGTGGGGCAAGGACAAGGGCGTCTCTCTTAAATCTGCGGCCAAGGACGACGTCGTCTTTGAGCGGATTTGCGCCAAGGTGAAGTCTGAAGGCGGTAACGACATCAAGGAGTGGGATTGGGGAGGGAGGCGAGGCGAGATCGAGGGTTTCCGCTACCGTATGGAGGACGCATTGCGCTCCGTCACAGCCAAGCGCGTTTCGGGTGCCCGTCGCGAGGAGGTCCGGCGCGAACTGCTGAACTCGGAGAAGCTCAAGCAACACTTTGCCGCCAATCCTCTTGACCTTGCATACTTGCGGCATGACACGCCGCTTCATGCAGGCCGCGTGAGCAGCCACCTGAAGCACGTACCGACCTACCTCATGCCCAAGATCGCCGCGATTCCGGCCTCGTCGGGCGACGTCTCGGAGGGTGCGCACATTGGCTTCGCCAAGCGTGGCGGTGGGCGTGGGCGCGGCCGGGGACGAGGCGGCGCAGCGGCGCGCGGCAAGGGCCGCAAGGTAGACCCCCTTAAGTTCAAGGGATAGAGAACGAGGCGACGACATTGAGACCCGCTCCAGCATGCGCTCCGTCGCATCTCGGTACTGTAAACGCCAACCCGTGCAAGCAGATAGATATTCATTTGTAGTCTACTGTAACAGTATATGCTAGTACTATTTACGCCTTCCTCGCCCATCAGTGGCGGCGTTCGGTTCGTTCCCCCCTCCGCTTGTGGCACGGCGGACGTTGGCCCAGCTGGCTCCGAACCGGTGCGGGTCAGGACCGGCGGACAATGGGACTCGGTCGTCGGCGTCCCTGTCCTGTCCTGATCTTGCGGCCTGCCAACGACAGGGTGGTCACTTTTTGTGCTCGACGGCCTGCCACAAACCCCGCGTCTCCCTTCAACTTGATGTCTTCTCGACTCGAGAGCTGCCGCACTTGCCCCGTCTGCCTAGCCTAGTGCTATGGGTGTGGAACCGAATGGTGCACATGCAATGCGGTCCTGCGACTTGGACAGCAGTTGTCCTGGCCAGGCTTACCACCGCCCTGAGCCCAGGAGCATCGGCGTGGTGGTGACTACCTATTGTTACTTTTTTGGATCTCTGCAGACACGGCCGTTCTGGTCCGAGCGAATTTTGATTCGTCACGTGACTCGGCTTGTGTGATTTGAGTCGCGATTTCGGTCTAAGTCATTTTTGTGTGTTCGCCAGCCAGGCCCTAAAGAGATAGCAGCGATACCAGCTCACAATCTCCTCCTTTCTCCACCTCTCCACTTGCACCCACCCCACTCGTCGTCGCACGTCCTTTGTCGGCGGGCAACACCTTAGCACACCAGCGTCAGCGGGCCCGGCACTCTCCAAGTCGTCTGGATCTGCGGTACTCCTTCTCGTGACTGCCTTGAAAAAAAGTTTGCTCGGCAGCACCCAACCGAACCCACCCCCACTCTTTCTCCTTATCGTTGGAGTAGAAAAAAAAAAACGCCCACTCGCGCTACCACCATGCTCCGCTCTATCTCGCTCGCCGCGCGCGCCGCGTCTGCGCGCCCCGCGCTCCGCCCCGCCGCCAGGGCCGTCGGCATCACCGCCGCGCGCCGCGGGTATGCCGTTGCCGCGCCGGCAGTCGGCAACTATGGCCAGGTCGACGACTCGCCGACGCTCAACTCGCCCTCGGAGCTCGCGCGCCGGATATCGGCCAAGGTGCTACCCAAGCTCGAGAAGCCCGACGTCAAGAAGGTGCTCGTCGTCGGCTCGGGAGGCCTGAGCATTGGTCAGGCAGGCGAGTTCGACTACTCGGGTGAGTATCTCGTTCGCGATTTGGAGGCGGGGCGTGGTGGTGGTGGTGGTGCGATAACGGCTCGCGCAGGTGCCGGCAACCGAGGACATTGGTCTCACAGCCCCTTGTCACTCTCCCGGACTGGAAAGGCGGCATTATTGCCCGCATCCCCTCAGCACATCTGCTAACGACCCAGGTTCGCAGGCTATCAAGGCGCTGCGCGAGAGCAACATTGAGACGGTCCTTATCAACCCCAACATTGCGACGATTCAGACCTCGCACCACCTCGCTTCCGAGATCTACTTCCTGCCGGTTACTGCCGACTACGTTGCCTATGTTCTTGAGAAGGAGCGCCCCGACGGTATTCTCCTTACTTTCGGTGGCCAGTCGGCGCTCAACGTCGGTATCCAGCTCGACAAGATGGGTGTCCTCGAGCGCCTCGGTGTCCAGGTCCTTGGTACCCCTATCCGCACCCTTGAGATCTCTGAGGACCGTGATCTCTTCGTCCAGGCCCTCAACGAGATTGAGATTCCCGCCGCGCAGTCGACTGCTGTCTCGACCATCCAGGACGCGCTTGACGCCGCTGCCACCATTGGCTACCCCATTATTCTGCGTTCGGCCTTCTCGCTTGGTGGTCTCGGCTCGGGCTTTGCCCACGACGAGGAGGAGCTCCGTAACCTTGCCGCCAAGTCGCTCTCGCTTTCTCCCCAGGTCCTTATTGAGAAGTCGCTCAAGGGCTGGAAGGAGGTCGAGTACGAGGTCGTCCGTGACGCTGCCGACAACACCATCATCTGCTGCAACATGGAGAACTTTGACCCTCTCGGCACACACACTGGTGACTCTATCGTCGTTGCCCCGTCTCAGACTCTTACCGACGACGAGTACCACATGCTCCGCTCGGCCGCCATCAAGATTGTGCGCCACGTCGGTGTTGTCGGCGAGTGCAATGTGCAGTACGCTCTTGACCCCGTCTCGCGTGACTACCGTGTCATTGAGATGAACGCCCGTCTCTCGCGTTCGTCGGCGCTTGCATCCAAGGCCACTGGTTACCCCCTCGCGTACACCGCGGCGAAGATTGCCCTTGGTCACACTCTCCCCGAGCTCCCTAACGCCGTCACCAAGTCGACCACGGCGTGCTTCGAGCCCTCGCTCGACTACATTGTGACCAAGATCCCCAAGTGGGACCTGGCCAAGTTCCAGCACGTCGAGCGCAACGTCGGTTCGGCCATGAAGTCCGTCGGCGAGGTCATGGCTATCGGCCGTACCTTCGAGGAGTCACTCCAGAAGGCCATCCGCCAGGTTGACCCCAACTTCGCTGGTTTCGAGGCCTACTGGAAGCCCGAGGACATGATCACTGCCCTCACCAACAACAACGACCGCCGCCTGTTCGCGATTGCCCACGCCATGCTCAACCTTGACTACTCTGTCGACTACCTCCACGACATTACCAAGATTGACAAGTGGTTCCTGTACAAGCTTGAGAACATTGTCGCCGTCTACAAGACGCTCCAGTCGACTCCCTTTGAGAAGATTGAGAAGGATCTCATGCTCACCGCCAAGAAGACTGGTTTCTCCGACCTCCACATTTCGCAGCTCGTTGGCAAGACCGAGGCCGAGGTCCGTGCTCTCCGCAAGTCGTTCAACGTCACTCCCTTCGTGAAGCGTATCGACACGCTCGCCGCCGAGTTCCCCGCCCACACCAACTACCTCTACACCACCTACAACGCTACGACTCACGACGTTGAGTTTGACGAGAATGGCACCATGGTTCTCGGCTCGGGTGTCTACCGTATCGGTTCCTCGGTTGAGTTCGACTGGTGTGCCGTCACCTGCTCGCGCGCTATCCGCGACCTCGGCAAGAAGACCATCATGATCAACTACAACCCCGAGACTGTCTCGACCGACTTTGACGAGGCCGACCGTCTGTACTTTGAGGAGCTTGGCTTTGAGCGTGTCATGGACATCTACGAGCTCGAGGCTGCCCAGGGTGTGGTCGTCTCCGTTGGTGGCCAGCTGCCCCAGAACATCGCCCTCCGCCTCAAGAAGGCTGGTGTTGATGTTCTCGGCACCGACCCCGAGCAGATTGACAACGCCGAGGACCGCCACAAGTTCTCGTCGATCCTTGACTCGATTGGCGTCGACCAGCCCGCCTGGACCGAGGCCACGTCGCTCGAGTCTGCCAAGGAGTTCTGCAACCGCGTTGGGTGAGTACCCAGGAGTCAGCCCTGAGATCACGGGTCGTTAACCAAGTACAGCTACCCCGTCCTTATTCGTCCCTCGTACGTGCTCTCGGGCGCGGCCATGAACGTTGTCTGGGACGAGTCGTCGCTCCAGCAGAACCTTTCTATGGCGACCAACGTCTCGCCCGACCACCCCGTCGTCATCTCGCAGTTCATCGACAACGCCCAGGAGATTGACGTGGATGCCGTCGCCCACAAGGGCAAGCTCCTCGTCCACGCCATCTCAGAGCACGTCGAGAACGCCGGTGTCCACTCCGGTGACGCCACTCTTGTCCTCCCTCCCTTCTCGCTTCAGGACAAGGACATGGGCCGGCTCAAGGTCATCGCCGAGAAGGTCGCCAAGGCGTTTGACATCTCGGGCCCCTTCAACATGCAGATCATCCGCAAGCCGCCTACTGGTGAGGAGGACGCCGAGCTCAAGGTCATCGAGTGCAACCTCCGTGCCTCGCGTTCGTTCCCCTTCGTCTCCAAGGTCCTTGGCCACAACTTTATCGACACTGCGTCGGCTGCTATCATGGACACCAACGTCCCTGAGCCCATTGACCTCATGGCCGAGAAGCGCGACTATGTCGCCATCAAGGTCCCCCAGTTCTCGTGGACCCGTCTCCCTGGCGCCGACCCCTTCCTCGGCGTTGAGATGGCCTCGACCGGTGAGGTTGCCTCGTTCGGCAAGGACGTCCACGACGCCTACTGGGCCGCCCTCCTTTCGGTCAACGGCTTCAAGCTCCCCAACAAGGGCTCGGGTATCCTCCTTGGCGGTGACATTTCGCGCCCCGAGATGGTGACTGTCGCCAAGAACCTGATCGGTCTCGGCTTCCAGCTCTTCACGTACGACTCCAAGGTCGAGCAGCACATCAACGCGCAGCCCTACCTTGCGATCAAGAAGATTCTCGTCCCCGTCAAGGACAAGAAGAAGCTTCGTGAGATTCTCGAGGAGCACGAGATCCAGACGGTCATCAACATGGCCCGCTCGCGTGCCGCGACCACCCTTGACGAGGACTATGCGTCGCGCCGCGCCGCCGTCGACTTTGGTATCCCCCTGATCAACAACCCCAAGCTGGCCGTGCTGTTTACGGAGACGCTCGAGAAGAAGTTTGTCAAGAACAACCCCATCCCTTACTCGGAGGGCTTCAAGCCCACCGAGGTTGGCTCGTGGCGTGACTTTGTCGGTGCCGCGTCCGACTACTGAGCATATAGAAAAGCAACGAGGACGAAAAAAAAATAAGGAGAGAGGGGGAGATGGCGGCGGTCATTCATACTACAGCATTTTTCTTTCTTTTCTGATCTTGATACCCGGTATTTTGTGGGAGGGAGGCGCGCACGCACTATGCCACTAGATACGATCCACTATTGCGATGCAAAAGCACCACTGTCGTGACTGGAAGAGGAGAAGAGAGTGTGGTGTGCGCGCAACTTTACGGAGACTGGGGGGGTGGATGGCTTGTTGTGTAGCGCCGCCACTAGGATGGTGGCGCCAATGTGCCACAACACTTGCACACGCCTGCGGAGGGCCAGTGCCACAGAACGTGGCTGGGGCGGGATTTCCAAAGGGCGACCGCGTCCAAACTATACCCGGGGTGGGGAGGGGGGGAGTCGAAAAGCTCGGGACCAAAATAATTTGAATTTTGGGCCGCATTTTCTAAATGAGCATGATTAGGAAGGTCATGGGATGCAGCAGCCGCGACGCACAAGGCGAGGCGGCTCGACTGGCAGCGCCAGACGCGCGCGGCAGGTGACGCTGGTGCGCTGGAGCGAGCAGGGCCGGCCACAGGCGACGGCGGCGCTGGGCTGGCGGGGCACTGGGCCGGCCGCTGGCCCGCTGGGCGCTGGCTTCCCCCACCCGCCTCTGCCTCTCACCGTACGCTCCTGCCGCCCAGCCCCCGTTCTCGCTGCCACCCGCTTGGTCTTTCTCCTCCCCGCCGTCTTCCAGACCCACACCCCGCTTCCAAACTCTTTCGCCGCGCGCGTACACATCAGGTCAGCATCCTCCCCTCCCCCTCCTCTCCCTGCCCGCCCAGCGCCGGGCCCGACGCTGTCCCGTCTCGTGAACGAGCGCGGTTGGCGAACAAGTCCGGTTGGAGAGAGACAGGAAAAAAAAAAGAATCTGGCTGGCCGTGGAAAAAAAAGAAGAAAAAAAAAAGTCGACAGCGACGGCGACGGCCCAGCGTCCATGCCAGCTCATGCCCCTACCCCCGTCGTTCCCGTGCTGACATTGCCCTCCCCGTTGACGACTGTGCGCCCCTGGTTGTCCTGTGTTTCTCTGCCGCTCACCAAACGACCGTGTCGCCCGCCTTCCCTCCGTTTTGATTACGTGAACAGCAGCTCCAAGTAAAGGAGTCGACCACCATGTCTGTGGTCTCCAAGAACCCCTTCGAGCTCCTCGGCGGTGCGTTTCCGGCGTGGCATCTGGCGGACGGAGCAGCAGTCGGACGCGTCGCAGCGTGCAAAGTCTGAAGGAGGCAGAATTGTGGCGGCAGGCTGCGAACTGAAGCGACGTCGCGCACCGCGAGGCGTGTCTCAGCCGTTTCCTAGCCCGCGCCTTTTGCTCCCTCTTGATCTGATCAGGCGTCCCCCCTCAAGCATGCCGTTTCGCCAGATGCCACGATCATCGTCATCCGCGTCCCAACTAACCCACAGACGACGAGCCCCGCAGCTCCTCGCCTGCCCCCAAGGCTGCCGCCCCTGCCGCCAAGGAGGCTCCCAAGGTCATCCCCGGCGCTGCCCCCAAGGGTGGCAACCGCAGCGGCCGCTACCCCCCTCGTGGCGGTGCCCGCAACGTTGCCCGCGAGGACCGCCCCGTCGAGGCTGCCGAGCCCGGCTTTGAGGGCGAGCGTGTCGGTGAGTACCATGTGTCTTGTCTGCGTCAGCCGCGAAATTGTAGCCACGCGTGTCTTTCCGCTTTCCGGATGGCGCGTGACTTTTTCGGGCATTCGCGTGTCGGCTGGCGCGTGACTACCTCTTCCTGTTTCGCCGCCATTAACCATCCCAGCTCCCCCCAAGAAGGCTCACCAGGGCCGTGACCGCCACACCAAGGGCCCCCGTGAGGACCGCTCGCACACCGGCCCCCGCTCGCGCGCCCCCGGCGCCGCTGGCGCTCGTGGCCCCAAGGGCGCCGCCGGTGCCCGTGCTCCCCGTGGTGGTGCCGAGGGCGCCGCCCAGGGCGAGAAGAAGGCCACTGAGACCTGGGGCAACGAGGAGGGCAAGGCTGAGCTGACCGGTGAGTCGCCAAGGCTGCGCGACAGCAAGTACAAGGGCTGACTGTTTAGCCGAGAAGGAGGGCGAGAAGGACGCCGCTGCCGCCACCGCCGAGGATGCCGAGGAGGTTGAGGCTGAGGAGGAGGACACCTCCAAGACCCTCGACCAGTACCTCGCTGAGCGTGCCTCGCAGGCTCTCGGCGGTGACCTCGCCAAGAAGGAGATCCGTCAGGTCTCGGCCGAGGACATCAAGGGCAAGGCCTTTGAGCGCGAGGAGATTGAGGGCTTCTTCTCCGGCAAGGCCAAGGCCTCCACCCAGAAGGAGAAGGCCCCCAAGAAGGAGAAGATTGTCATCCCCATTGACGGTCAGTTCGCCCAGCCCGCCCGTGCCCCCCGCGGCGGTGACCGCCCCGCCCGTGGCGGCCGTGGCCGTGGTGCTCCCCGTGGTGGTGCCGCCCCCGCCCGCGGCGGCGCCCGCGCCCCCAAGCAGGCCGCCATCAACACAAACGACGAGTCGGCCTTCCCCTCGCTTGCCTAAGCGTGGACGTCCCACACGTCCGTCGCGCACCGCCTGCCTGCGTGACCCCCCCACCTGCTTTTTGCCTCGATTCCCTTTCGGTTTGAGAGCGTAAAAACTTCAAAATGCAACTCTGAGCCATCTATCATGGGCCTGCTATTTATTTGTGCTGCATGGAGCAGAGCATGATTGGAGAGTGTGGCCTGTCGCTACTCGACAAGGGGAGAGTGCAGATGCGCAAGGGAAGGCGATCGTGTGCGGTCTCACCCTCCTTGCCTTTACTAATCTGCAGTAGCGTCCTGCAACTGACAGCGCAGTATCGACCAGACCAATGCCACGGATCCGCTTTCGATATGGTCTTGAGCCTCCCTCGTTCCTCGTTGGAATGCGCAGTCTTGGTTGGGACTGATCCCAGGCTTTGATGTTTCCTGATGCGGCTGATGGCTCGATTGCAGTGTGATGGATAGCACGATGGCGTTGCCTCCGACCACGTTTGCCCTCGGCGAGCTTCAAACGCGACAGTGGAAGCTGCAAGTGCTGCGTGTGGTGCAGATGGATGGGCACAACAGAACACTATAACGATTGAAGACGCATCTTGTCGCCTCGCCCAGCCCACATGGAAACCACGCGGGGCGGTCCCCCGCGACACACTACCATACTGCCCTTGTATTCTAGAGTCGTCTAGCACATGCTCGCATTATCTGGACCATGACGTCAGGGAACTCCATAGTGGAACAATCAACACTCTCCGAAAACGGCCACAGTCGACGAATCGAGGACCATGTCCCCCTCGTGCAGCAGCGTGTTTCCCCGCCAGCACCCACCCACGGCCATAATACCGCCCGCCATTCACCCCATCCCCCTCCTCTTCCCTCCCACATCCCCCCATCTCCCCACTTTTCCCCATCTACCCGTCTCCATCAGCATCCCGCAGCCATGGTCAACAACACGGAATACTACAGAGTGCGTGCCCCGCGAGACGGTGTCGGCGCGCGATTGCGGCGCGGGCAAGCGCGGTGCGATATTGCGACAGTGCGGCAGTGCGACGCGTGACGCCGGGCATCGAGCCCGCTCGTACGCTTGCTCGCCCAGCCGTTCTACCCATGGGCTCGCGCTGCTGCCGGATGGACGTCGAGCGCACTCGCCGTTGATGCCGAGCACGCGACGCCGCGCCCTAGACGGCTGTCAGCTCGCGCCCGCCATCAGCCACTGTCGCCCGCTCAAGATCTCACGATGAAACATGCCACTAACACAAGCGCAGGTGCTAGGAATCAGCAAAGATGCCTCCGAGGCCGACATCAAGAAGGCGTACAGAAAGGAAAGCTTGAAGAGCCACCCCGACAAGAACGTAAGTCGCGCCGTATAGCATTGCGCCCCGACCCTCGCTGACCATCGCAGCCCGGCGACAAGCGCGCAGCCGCCGAGGAGAAGTTCAAGAAGATTGGCGAGGCATACGAGGTGCTCTCGGACCCCGATAAGCGTGCGGTCTACGACCAGTTTGGTGAGGAGGGCCTCAAGGGCGGCGCTGGCCCCGGCGGGCCCGGCGGCGGCTTTGGCGGCGGCTTCCCCGGCGGCGGCGGCGGCGGTGGCTTCTCGTACCACGCGACCGATCCCAACGACATCTTCAAGTGAGTATAGCCCGGCTAGGAAGGAATCGGACATGTACTGACTGCAGCGCGTTCTTCTCATCGATGGGCGGCGGCGGCGGCGATGGCCCCTCGTTTGCGTCGTTCGGTGGCGGCGGTGGTGGACCTCGTATGCGCACGTCGCGCATGCCTGGCGGTATGGGTGGCATGGGTGGCATGCCCGGTATGGGAGGCGGCATGGGAGGTGGCATGGGAGGCGGCATGGGTGGCATGGGCGGCATGCCCGGTGGCTTCGGCGGTGGTGAGCCGTCAAAGCCCCCGCCTCCCCCACAGGAGGTCGTCAAGCCGCTGGCGCTCTCCCTCGAGGAGCTCTACAAGGGCGGCACCAAGCGCCTCAAACTCACGCGTCACCTGCGCAACGGCGGTACCGAGGAGAAGGTGCTCGAGGTCGCGTACAAGGCTGGCTGGAAGAAGGGCACCAAGATCAAGTTTGCGGGGGCCGGTAACGAGGACGAGTACGGCCAGTCGCAGACCGTCACGTTTGTCGTCGAGGAGAAGCCCCACCCACGCTTTGAGCGCGACGGCGACGACCTGCTCGTCAAGCTCAACATTACCCTCTCGCAGGCGCTGCTCGGCCCCGAGGGCGGCGGCTCGATCACAAAGGAGGTTGAACAGCTCGACGGCCGGAGGATAAACGTCTCGCTGCCCGCTGGCCAGATCGTGCAGCCGGGCCAGGAGACCCGCATCACTGGTGAAGGCATGCCCGTCTCCAAGGCTGGCTCCATCAAGAAGAAGGGCGACATGATTGTCAAGTGGAATGTCGTGTTCCCCAGGTCCATCACCCCCGCCCAGAAGGAGGCGCTGCGCAAGGTCCTCGGTTAAGACTCTGGCCTGCCTGTCCAATCTCTACCCCCAATCTCCCACCCATACCGAACCATCTTCCGTCCCCATCAATCATAACCACCATCCGCGATAAGGCCACCACGAATAACACGTGTTGCGCGCTCCCCGCGCACCCGCCCCTCGTGTCTGTCCGCCGGCGGCGCCCCTAATCTGCCCGGCAACGGCAGTATATGCGCAGTAACCTTTCTCGTCCAGTGCAGCAGACAGGCACCGAGTGTGTTGTCAAGACCAATAGACTGTAGTAAAAGGGCGCCGAACCCTCAGCGGCAATGTAACAATGCAAAGGAACAGAGGCGAGGGCGCGTGGTGCGGCGCGGCGCGACGGGCGAGGAGCGAGAGGGTTGATTGCAGCTGCAGTGATGACGGGTGTCCTAACCGTCGGCCGAGGTCGACCGTCTATTATGAATAAAATGCCATATACAATGTCACAATCCACTCCACATGCTTTACACGAGATTAATGTCATTCAACGCGCACGAGGTGATTGACCTGCTCCGTCAGCAATGCCGTCGGCAGTCTTGTTGGATCGCACCTGTGGTGAGAATCATACTGTCTCACTGTCTCGCCTGTTGCGAGGTCCCACAGGCGGGCGGCGTGGTCGGAGGAAGCAGTGACGAGGTACGCCGAGTCGGCGGAAAATGCCGCATCCCACACCCAGCGCTGGTGGCCCTCGAGCGTGCGCTCGAGCGTGTACTCGTAGTCCTTGGTCGACCAGAGCTTGACAGTCGTGTCTGCCGAGCACGTCGCCAGGTGCCGCGTGTCGGGCGACAGTAGGCAGCGTGTAATGTACTTGTTGTGCGCGAGAAAGCTGGTCACGGGGACGAGGGATGTCGAGTCGCTCCCCGACTGGATGCGCCACACAAAGACCGTCCCAAAGTTGTTGCCGGCCACCAGCGTGCCGCCGTCGCTCGCAATCGACACGCTGCGGATCGGCACGTCCTCGGCGGGCACGAGCTCGTGTGTGCACGTGTTCTCGCCCAGGTCCCAAATCTTGACGCTGCCAAGCTGGTCGCAGCTGATCAGCTCGCCCTGGTTGGGATGGATCACAACGTCGTTGACCATGGTCCCCTCGTGCTTGTACGTCCGCTGCACCTGGCCCGTCCTGGGGATGAGACCAATGCGCGAAGCGGGAGCCCGCCCGTTGAGTGCACCCACCGTGTGTCCCACACCTTGACCGTTCCGTCCTCGCTTCCGGTCACAATCCACTTGCCCTGAGTGCTGTACTGCAAGGCCGTAACGTTTCCCGTGTGCCCATCAAGGCTCATAATCGGCGTGTTGGACAGCGACGGGATGTCCCATATCCTGCAGAGTGAGCGCATAGCCAAAGGCACGGTCTCAACAGCGTCCCATGTCAGTTATATCCAGTCGAGTCCCCCCGGTGCTCGCGAAAACGCAATAGACACCAAGTCCGCCGCCTGTGGCCCGACCACTAGTAGACACCTACCTCACGGCGGCGTTGCCGGCGGCAGCCAGGTACACCTTGTCTGGGCTGATCGCGAGCCGGTTCACCTGTTTCTGGGATCAAGTCAGCATCCCTTCACGGGTCCCAATACGTACCCAGCTGGGCTGCAGAGGGATCTGGCGGTAGCAGATACCGCTCCACGCCTCCCAGAACCGGATCGTGTGGTCGTCTGCGGCGGCTGTCAGCTGCCCTGGCTCGTGCCCCGCGCGTCGGCCGACAGGTGCACTCACATCCGGCGGTGCAGAGCACGACGCTCATCTCGGAGGCCTGCTGCGCCATCGAGTCCGAGTGGTACGCTGCTGCCTGCTGCTGGGCGTGTTGCGTTGATGGCATGGCTGTGAGTGGGTGGATGGGAGTGTGTGTTATTGACTGTTGAACGAGCTTGGTCTCCGATGCCTGTGAGGTCACCAGGCGCATGCGAGTGGAGGACAGCCGCGGATCCTTTCGCTGTTCGAGCTGGGAGCCTCGTGGCTCTAGCGTGGGATGAGAGGGATGTTACGTAAACTCGCCTCGGAGATTATGGGAGTTGGGATAACCGGCGCGTTTGCTTGGTAGATACGGTGCGGCCTAGAAGGTATGGTACGGGTCGGTAGGACGGTTGGGCTATACGATGGGCTAGCTTCAAGCTCGTTTCCGTGCTAGTTGAAGTGATTTCGCGCCCCGCGCCGCGCGCGCCGCCAACGCGATGGTGCTCTCGCGACTCGGCAGACCTGGCATTGTCGTCGTGTTCGCGTCCACCTGCACTACACGCCGGACGGGTGACCTCGAGATGACCGGCGACGTGCAGCGGAACCAGCTCGGCAGGCCACACACACACACACACGCGTGCGCGCCCACGGGAACGCCGGGCTGAGTCTGTCCTGCCTCTGCCCTGCCGAATCCGACTCGACCTCGGGCGGATCTCTGGATCTGTGTCCCGGTCCACGATGACCACAAAGGGTCGTGGTCGCCCTCGGGCGTCTACCCAAAGGCTTGGCGCTTTGGAATCAAGCACACTGCTGATCAACCACGGGGGGCGGTGGGTCATGGTACAGCATGCAGCCCCCCTCCGGCTAGTCGCGGTGCCACGCTGCGCGCCGTCCACCGCGAGACGCTGCTGAGCGCGTGCATCGGCGAGTGTCGCGACAGATGACGGATGGTCGCGTTGCGTGAATGCGGCCAACCCCACCGGCAATTGCCTCTTCCGGCAGGCTTCTCTCAGGGATATCACACCTGTTCAGGTCCCGGCCCTACGAATGGAAGGCAGAATTGCCGCTTTGGGACACATCCCCCCAGGCTATCTGCAATTCCCAGGAACCGCTGCGTTTGCTCATTCGCTTCCCGAGGTTCTGGACCAGTACCCCAGAGCCGCCGGTCAGGTGTTGTGGCCAGTGGCACCCGATGCGGGGGGCCAGCGAGATGGCAGCGGCCACCAGCGCGCTAGGAGGATGGTAGCGAGACACAGCTGCAAGGCAACTTGTCGCAAAGGCAGCTAGCGCCGGCGAGGAGGAGGGGTATAAAAGAACGGCGTGGGAGGGCCGCTTCCTCTTTCCCAGCAACCTTCCGACTCCCCCGCTCATAGCGCACAGCACACACCACAACCATGTCCAAGCCCTACGTTCGCCTCGACAAGGACGACGTTGCCGTCCTCCTGATCGACCACCAGACGGGTCTCAACTCGCTCGTCCGCGACATTGACCCCGACAAGTTCAAGAACAACGTCCTCGCACTCTCGGACGTTGCCAAGTTCTTCAACCTGCCGACCATCCTCACCACCTCGTTCGAGACGGGCCCCAACGGCCCGCTTGTCCCCGAGCTCAAGGAGGTGCGCGACTGATGGGACCGGTGGAGAAACCTCGTCACTGACACTGCCAGGCCCACCCGGACTCGCCCTACATTGCCCGCCCCGGCCAGATCAACGCCTGGGACAACGAGGACTTTGTCAAGGCCGTCAAGGCGACCGGCAAGAAGCAGCTGCTCATTGCTGGCGTCGTGACTGAGGTATGTGGCATGGCGGCAGCGCATGGCAGCGAAGACGAGTCACACGTGGCTGACCTTTTGCCAGGTCTGCGTTGCGTTCCCTGTGCTCTCTGCGCTCAGCGAGGGCTACGACGTGTTCGTCGTTGCGGACGCGTCGGGCACCTTCAACGACATGACGCAGAAGGCCGCCTGGTCGCGCATGGAGCAGGCGGGCGCTCAGCTCATGACTTGGTTCGCCGTCGCCGCCGAGCTCCACCGTGACTGGCGCAACGACATTGAGGGTCTCGGCAACCTCCTCTCGCAGCACATTCCCGACTACCGCAACCTCATCAACGCGTACAACTACAAGGCTGGCGGCAACTAGGACTACCACTAGACACAGAATGCCACTCATTTCATTGGTACCGTCCTAGACTATGACGTCATTGGGATTCCGCAACATTGCGATTTTTGGAAGTGACTGACCGGGCAGCAGTGGCTGCTGAACGAGCTGAACGAGCACCCAGTGGTGCAGGAAGAAAGGGAGAGACGTTCCGGCCTTGATCCCCAGAGGCATCGGTACGGCAGGGGGATGGGGGGGAGCTCAGCATGCGCCGAGTCCGAGCTGCCTGAGCCACAGTCGGATATTAGAGAGGACGTTAGTAGTACGATCTGCGGCGAGGCATATTGACGGCCGGGAGGAAGGTGAGGTCTGCCTTGCAGTACACACAGCCCATGGCTGCGCGGCCGTCGATGGTCATCGGCACCTGGTAGTGCATGCCTGCGCATGAGCCCGGGGTCCACGCCGGGGGGAGGCAGCTTCGGCCCACTCACGGCCCGCGTTGGTGCCCTTCCGTGGGCATCCCGCACAGGTCCACAGCCTCTCCTGCTCGGCAAGGAGCGTGTGCGCCGGGCCGGCGCCATCGACACTGGGAGGCGTGCCAGCCGGTATGGCAGGAGGAGCGTTGGAGAGGCTGTCGGGGGCGGGGGGCGAGAGGTTGTTGGGATCGCCCGACGGAACGCTGCTCGAGGCCGAGACGGGCACGGTGCCGGACGGGCGGTCAACGGGTGCGCTGGACATGGTGCTGGGGATGGAGAGTAATGCGGTTCAAGGACGCAGAGAGGGCATTCTTGGCGCGATGGTGAAGAGCGCGCAGTAGTGGCGGGTGGGAACGACGTCGACGAGTTTGCGCTTTGCATGGCTGCTATATATCAGTGCTGAGACATACGACACAACACGCTCCTGTAGCCTCTCTCCCATGCCAGATCGGGTAGGTGTAGGTTTCAAAGGCACTGTGATGGGAATCGAGTCAAGGGCGAGATGTGGGCGTGTTCGTCATCCACAGAACAGGTCGGAGGCTGGCGGCACTGCGTTGCTTCCCCCGACTCGCCCGGAAGGCTGGTGCGTGACCGCGAGACACTGGCAGCCTGGTAGCACACACCCTCTCGGAAGCAAGACGAGAACAGCGGAAGCGGGAGGCAGATTCATCCCTCCCGATGCAGACAGTTTCATGGTTGTCTACTCGCTTCACACTTGAGGTCGTAGTCGCATGGCTGGAGAGCGCGAGCCAACCACAAGCCGTGACGTCATCGCCCCGGACGGCCATTCCTCGAAAAGCGACTCGACGCGTGGGATCGAACGCGCGAACGGCCGGCCTATGCCCGATTTGGTTCCGTCGATTCCTGGGCGACGGGGCCGAGCGGTCAGTGACGTTGCGGTTGTGGACCATGTCGAGCAGCGCTCGTCGAGCTCGCGACAACAACACCATCGCCAGCCAACTCCACAGCCATGACGATCCACTCTCTCTGGGTTATCAACAAGGCCGGCGGCCTGGTCTTCAGCCGCTCGTACTCTGGTAAGTGTGCGCTATGTCGCGGCGGCGGCGGCCTGTGAAGACGCCGCGCGTGTGACCCGTGCGAGCCGCCGTCGTCCGTGCCGCGGACGCCCACTCCGCACTCGCTGACCCGCACCCGCACATGCAGACGTGCTCCCGCCCCTCCCCCTCAACACCATTCTCGTTCTGGCGGGCACGCTGCACGGTATCCACGCGATTACGGCGCGGCTCGCGCCCGCGCCACCGCCCGGCGGGGGGCCGCCGGCCGGCCTAGAGAGCTTCGAGGCCGAGGGCTGGGGCGGCCACGTCTTCCTCACCGCTACGGGTGAGTCTTGTACGCGAGCGTCTTGCGGGCCGCGTCGCACAGGAGGGCGGCGCTCATCTGGCAGGCACCAAGTTTGTCTTGCTCCATTCTATCGGACACGCCGGCCTCGAGGACCTGGTGAAGAGGGTGTATGAGACTTGTGAGTGCGCGGTGGCCCCACGCGGTGGCCCCAGCCCCCAGCTGAGGTGATGCGGGGACACTGTTCCTAACCCTTCAGACGCGGACACGGTCATGAAGAACCCGTTCCATACGCCCGAGATGCCCATCAACTCGTCACTGTTCGAGTCGCGGCTCGTGTCTCTCATGGAGCGGGCGAACGCCTAGAGCCCCGACCGCGCACCCGCAGAGGACACGGAACCACCAGAAGCGGCCTGCACACACGATACCCTGCATCTTATACCATGCAACTCGATTGTGATCAGACATTTCGACAACATGACTATACGTGTTTAGAAGCTACAGAGGGTTCGACTGGAGGGGAGGCACTGTGGATAGGAGCGCTGGAAGGGGCAAAGTAGGGAGCGGGGCGTCGGGGTTGGGAGGAACGGGGCGGGCCCTCGGGGCGTCGGGGATGGCAGTGACAGAGCGGCCCCGGACGACCCTGTACGGCGGCGTGTCGCCGTCGTCTGCGGGGCTATCGTCGTAGGCCGGAGTGTCGAAGCTCGGCAAAGCGTGAACGTCTTTGGCGGGAGCAGGAAGGGTGGTCGTCGTAGAAGCCGTGGCCTCGATGGCCTTGGTGATGAGTCGCTGCAGCCCGTCGTCGACGAGTCCTGGCCACCCATGCAAGCCCGCCCTCCAGTCGCTGGGGATGCACTTTGCGCCCTGCGTCGCACCCGCCAGTGTTCCGGTCAAGGCCACCGTCGGGGCCGTGTAGTACTTGCCCTTCATGTTGAGCGCCTCGTCGAGGTATCCCTTGAACGAGCGCGACGTGCCGGTCACGTTCATGCATGCGGCAACCATGCTGGCCGCGCACGAGTTGGTGTCGGGAATTGCCGTGTGGAGAATGGGCACGCCGGGCGCCTCGACGCCCTCGCTGATGCCGGCCCCCTGCAGCACGCAGAGCCACTTTGCTGCGCGCTGCGGCTCGAGGAACTGGAGGCCCGCCTCGATCGAGCCCGTCCCGGTCAGCACGTGCTGCCGGATCATGGCCGCCCAGAGGACACAGGTCTCGCCAGTCTCCGGGTCTGGGTCAGTGAGCGCGGCGGTCGCACGGGCGGCGTCGGCGAGGTGCGGCGCGTCGTCGGCGTCGTGCAGGAAACCGAGCGCGAGGATGCCGCTGAGCAGCAGGGCGCCGCAGTCGATGGGCGCTGCGTCCCCCTGCTTGGAGCGTCGGGTGGCGAACGCGCGTGCGGTGTGGAGGCACGCACTGGCGACCGCGTCGTCAGAGTCGTCCTCCCAGTCACGGGTCGCGAGGCGCGTCAGCACCTGCAGCGCAGTGGATGGCGCGGCCGGGTCGCCGTGGCTCGAGTCGGCAGCGAGCGCCCACGCGATCCAGCGGCGCACGACGCGGCCGTGCGTGCTGGTGCTGGACAAGCTGAGCCCGGCGCCCAGCGCCTCGAGGAGCGGGACGCCGAGCGCGGTGCCCTGGCCCCACGCCGAGTCGTCTGTGTTGGTGAGGACCTCGCCGGCGGCGGTGCCGAACACGACGCCGGCCGCCCGGTCGAGCTGGTCGGGCTGCAGCTTCCGCTTGGAGCATGGCATGGTGGGGGGGGGGGAAGAATGGGAGTGAAGGGGGAGTAAAGGTCGCCGCCGGCGGGTGAGCTTTTCTACTGCCCGGGGTGTGCCGCGCCAGACAGCCGTGCCAAGGGTGGCGACACACTCCTCGCGTCATCCGCGGGGAATGGGCACACAGACGCACAGCCAGGCACGCGATGGGCGCGTCGGGCGAACCGCATGCCAGCTGGCACGGCAAGTGACGCATCCCAGCATGCGCAGCACAGACAATGGCCGCAACGGCCGCAATGCATGCATGCGCACAGGCTGCGCGAGCGCTGCCAGCCTGGGCGGATATGACAGATGCTCCCAGACGGCAGGCAGCGCGCCGACAGCGAGGGGGTGCCGGGGCTGCCGGTGGACAAACACGCCCTGCGCCCCCCGCTGCCGATCGCAGTGGCTGATCGCCCGGATCGCCGGCGATCGCCCCGACGCCAATCCCTCCGCCGCGTCGGCCTCGGGGCCCAATCTATTCCACCAACGCCGCGAGCCGCCGGAGCGCAGCCTTGCCCTCGAGCTTCTCCTTCTTGAGGTCGGCCAGCGGCTTGGCCCCCAGGCGCTCCTCGTAGAACGCGATCGCAGCGTCGTTCCACTGCCGCGCGTCAGCGCCTGCCGCAGCCCACACACGAACCAGGTGCACCATCCACTCGACGCGCTCGCACCCGCGTTCCTCCGCCAGCCGGCCGAGGTGGCCCAGCAGCAGCTTGCCGACGCCCCGCGCGCGGTGCGCAGGCACGACGAACAAGTCGTCCAGGTTGAGGCCCGTCGCGGCGGTCCATGTCGAGTACGTGGGATAGAACTGGGGCGGGGGTCTCAGGACGGGGCGAGGCCAAGGGGACGTACCGTCGCGAGGCCCACGGCCTCGGTGCCGCGGCGTGCCAGCAGTGCGTAGAACTTTTCCTCCCGGAGCGCGGCTGCAAGCTGGGGCTCAGTTTCTGCGTGCATGCAGCGGAAGACGGACCTTGGCCTCGTCGGCTGTCACCTGTCCGGGCTCCTTGACATAGTCTGCAAGGTGGTTCAGCAGGTTGACGATATCGCCCTGCGTCGTGAGCTCGGACCTGGCGACGCTCCAGCGTCGCTCACAATGTCGTGCGGTGTCGCCAGCGATACTGAGTATTCGGCCATGGCAGGTAGTGAGCGCACAGTCGATGCAATTTAGACGGGACATCTTTTGCTTGGTTTATAACAACACGAGCGTCGACTCGACGCGTCATATCGAGTCACAGCCTTGACGTCAATTTCCACCATCCATGCTCTCGGCGACATCATCCACTCGGCTCGGGGCACCCCGACCCGCGTCGCGTCGATTGCAATCCGCACAGGACCGCGACGAGCGCAGCTAGCAGATGTCCCAGTGTTCGCGATCTCGCCGCCCTTGCTGTTCCGACCACCGACCTTGTCCCCAGGCACTCCCCGGAGACGGAGCGAGCGCGCGCCCAGCGCGTTGTTGACACACGCCGGGTGCCCACCCACCAGCAAGACTCACAACATCGCCAACACAACCTGATCAGAAAGCAGGGCTGAGAACCATGGCGGCGATGCTGCGATCCTGGCGGCGACACTGGTACTGCAGGTCCCATTCGCTCATTCTCGCGCTCACAATGTGTCATTTGACACTGTGACGAAAAGACGCGTAATGTACTCTGTTCGTCCGACAAGATTCATACCGTTCCCACTGGTGGCCCTGGTGTCCCCCAGTCGTCGCTCCGACCGTTAGGAGATATCTTCCCGACAGACAGTATCCAGAAACCATAGATGCATACACTCATCCCCTGACACCGTCCCCTGCACCACTCGGCCTCTATCCGCGGCCAGTATACCGCCTCTTGCCCCACACGCGCCACATGTCCGCCCACACTGCGCGCTCGGCTTCGTCCCGCTCCGCCAGCCCAAACGCCGCGCCCACGCCCTCGCCCTCACGCCCGCGCCCGTCTTGTCCGCGCCCTCCGGCCGTCACCACGTCGCACAGCGCGCCGAGGCCGGGCTCGAGCTCCGCCCGCGCGGCGGCTGGGATGCCCGCCCACGCGTCCGCCGCAGCGCGCGCATATGCCACCAGGATGGCTGGCGCGTGCTTGGCCAACGGGCCTGCGAGCGTGCGTGCCGGCGCGTCGCCCTCCGTCGGCAGCCGCGCGGTGCACAGGGCAACGAGCGCGCGGGAGAGGAGCGCCGCGTGGGCCCCGACGGGGTCGGCCGTCGCAGGATCGGCAGCCAGCCAGAAAGGCCGGCGCGCACGGAGGTGTTTCCGCCCCGCGCGTCCGCGCCCGCGTGCGCGCTGCAGCAGGGGCAGCGCGGCAGCGAGCGCCGCAACGACCGAGGGCAGGTGCGCGAGCACGAGGTCGGCGCGGTGGCGCGCCAGAGTCAGCAGCGGCGCGAGCGCGAGGAGGAGGATATGCGGAGCGCAGATTGCGGTGGCTGCGCTCGCGGCATCGCCCGTGTCCGTGTCCGCCTCGCCGGGCGTCGGGAGCAGCACGGCGGTGAGCGTCGCAAGGATCTGGGCCACGTCGTCCGAGCGAAGCAGGCCCGTCTGTTTGTTAACACCAAGTCTATGGTTCCAGTTACTCACGCGGTCATCCATCAGCGCTCCAATTAGCTGCAGGGCGTCCTCGACGACACGAACGTCGGGGACGTGCGCCGCCGCGTCGACGCCCGCAAGAAGACTCTGGAGCACGGCCGCGATTGCCTTGCCGCTGCCCTCGACCGGCGCTGAAACAAGGATGCACGCCGCACGGAGCGCAGTGCTGACCGCCGCCGGTGTACCGCTCGCATCCCCCGCGCGGAGAACGAGGGCGGACAGCGCTGCGGCGTACTCGTCGGCGCTGAGCGTGCGTGCATACGACCTGAACGCGGCATCCAGCTCGACACTAGCGTGCTGGCCGGACAGGAGGAGGAAAGCGGCAACGACTGCGTCGCGGGGTACGAAGTCCAGCGCAACAACGGCGAGGGACTTGTCGGCCGCGCCCCGGAGCACGAGCGTGAGCAGGCGCGTGCCGATGTCGGAGCCGTCGTCCTTGCCCAGCCAGCGCGCGTAGGCGTTGAGAGTGCGGTAGGCTGCCAGCACCTCGGGTACGCGGGGGCCGGTGATGTCCTTGAGCACGGCATCAACGCGCGGGACGAGTACTTTGCGCACTGCGGCCTCGAGGGACTCGAGCTGGGCGGGGTCGGCGGAGAGCTTGACGATCGGTGTCGCGGAGAGCGCGGCGAGGAGGAGAGGCACGGCACGAGCCCGCACGTCGCCTACTTGCTCTTTGCAGCCGAGAGCCACGACCGCCTTGTCCAAGAGGTCAGGCAGGGACGTGCGCATCAGGTGCGGGAACGCCGCACGCGCGAGCGCAAGAGTTTCGTCCTCCGCACCTGCGGCAGTGGCCAACATGCTGTCCAGCTTTCCGGTGTCCAGTTTTCCCAGAATGCCTGTGGTCGCCAGGCGGGCGAGCCACACGCGGATGGCCGCGCGCTGCGGCGCGCTTGTTACGTCGGCGGCGTACGCTGCGTCGAGGAGGGCGGTGCGCCCACTCGTGCTCTTCATGAGCCACTGAGTGGGGCACGCGGAGAGGACGGCAAAGGTGCCATCGCTGCCTGCGGCGAGCGCGCGGAGAAGCGCAGCGCGGAACGCGGGGAGCTCCCACGTGTCGGCGTTGCCGAGGATGCGGGCCACGGCTGCGCGGAGCGTGAGGTCTGGTGCGGCGCTGACGCCGGGAGTGGCCGCAAGGGAGACGACGAGGGTGGCCAGGCGGTCAATCTGGCGTGTGTCGGCCGTCGCGTCTAGGAAGGAGAGACCCGCTTGGGCCAACACCGTCCAGCAGGCGGCCGCGAGCGACACGGACGTGACGGTAGCATCGCGGCCAGACCACACTGCCGTTCCAGGGGTGGAGAGGAGGTTGAGAGCCGCATCTACCGCGGCAGGCCGTGAGCTGTCCTCGCCGTACGCTGTCAGAGCGAGGTGTGTCCCCAGGAAACGGAACGACTCGAGAGCGAGCTCGGGACACCCAACGGAACTGGCAATCGCCACCTCGACCGGCGTGTCCGTGACGACCGGCTCAGCGGGGGCACAGAGCTGCGCGCTGCGCGCAACCCGCAGGCGCGCCGCCTCAACAAGGTCGGCGGATACATCGCGCGTCGCTGCCGCCTTGGACGACGACTTGCGCCGCCTCTTGTCCTTCCGGTCCTCGTCCACCTCCATCCCCTCGTCCTCGGTGTCGGGGACGAAGGCGCGCGCAATGGCGCCGATGGCGCCACCCGTCTCGTCATCGCCGTCGCGCGTCTTGGCACGCGCGCCGGCGCGGAGGATCACACTCGCCAGACGCGAGAGCACCCCAACGAGACGGGCAGGCGCGTCAGCTACCTGTCGCCCGCCGGCGCGCTTCCGCTTCTCGCCCACAGTGCCGTTGGAGAGCGAGCCAGACTCGGCGAGGGCAGTGCGTACGCGCCTTCCAATGTCATCCAGCAGCGAGGCCCATTGTGCGCTCCGCCACCCGGCGAGATTCGTCGTCCTGACCGCCGCCTCGAGATCGTTCGTAAACTTCTTGTCTGACAACGGGCCGGCTGCGACCAGTGTGTACACGGCAGCGAGGGCGGGGGGAGGGAGAGCAGAGTCGAACAGGCCGGTCGCGGCGTCAGCGAGCAGGTCGATGAACGTAGCGAGGGAATGTGTTAGCTGATGGAAGCGCAAAGTTGATGTCAGGAGAGCGCGGGCCGCGGCGTGCGTCCTGGCTGGAGATGCAAGGCACCACCCCACGACGACAGCGTCAGTGCCTGCGCGGGAGTGGTCAAGACGCTCGAGTGCATCTAGCGTGCGGAGGATCTTGCCTGCCAGGCCCTCGTCCGTTGCGTTTGCCTCCGAGGCACCGTACGCCGCGAGCGCTGCGGCAGCGCGCTTTGTCTCGGCCGCGACGAGCGCACCCGCCCGCTCCTCCGTCTCGAGGTATCCGCCCCAGCTGACGAGAGTCTCCCACATCGCGAGGCGGGCCCCCCAGACGGCATCGGGGAGTCCCACCGAGTCCTCAACACGATTTGCGAGGTCCAGACAGGCCCCCAGTGCCGGGATGACCGCTCCGCGCACACGGTCCGCGACAATCACATCGATTGGCCGGTCGGCATTAACCTTGGCGTAGAGCGTGTAGCGGTTCTTGACTGTTGCTGTCACAAAGGCATCAAAGAGGTGGGGCAGAAGAGACAGGGCAGGCCGCAGGTCGGATTCGGACTTGCACGCAGATAGCGGGGCGAGAAGCGCCTTGATGGGATCCACAGTCTGGAGGGCGGGGATGGGGAAGAAGAGCTGCGACGTGAGGCCTTCGAACATTGGCAAGGCGTGGGTGAGAGCTTTGGCGTACGCGGGAAGGGAGGCGTGGAGCCCGGCTGCGATCTTCTTGGCGTTTGGCGAGGTGGTGAGAGCCGCGGCGAGCTGGGCACATACGAGATCTGCGGCGGGTACCAAAGCGGCCGCAGCGGGCGAGTTGGGAGGGATCTCTGCGAAGGCCCCGACCACCTGACCCCACAGCTCAGCCCACGACTCGGCCTTGGTCTCGTTGAACAGGATCGGGAGCGATGCCTCGGCCGCAGCGGGAAGAGCTGCAAGGTCGTGCTTGAGGTCCGTCGCCTTGGCCCCGGGCACCGGCTTGCAGCTCGCGACATAGGTAGAGAGGAGGGACAGTGGGGCCGCAACGGGGGTCGCGCACGACGGCGTGACGATCACCAGCAACCGGTGGTAGGCGGCTGAGAGGATCGGGTTTGCGGGTCTGCCGGGAAGATGCCAACAGCAGCGGTGATGCAGCACACACGGTCATGTCAGTGACTGGCTCTCCACTGTCCTTCTTGCTGCTGTCACTCACCCTGGCTTTACCCGGCCCCACGCCTCGACGATCCAATCCCGCACCACATCCGCTTTCCGGGGAACAAGGAGAGAGCTATCGCGCCATGCCTCGGTCGCAAGCTCGATCTTGCTCGGCCCTCCGGGGGTTGGTGGGTCGGACGCAGCCTTGAGCGCCTTGATCAGCGTCGAGCCCGTCATTCGTGGTGTTGATGACTCGGCGGCGTCGGTGGCCATGGCGGAGGAGTTTCGAGGGAGCTCTGTGTTGCTGTCGACGGGTGCCACAGAGGCGCGCTTCTTGCTCGCCTTTGCTGCCTGTTGTGCCATGGCTGGTGAGATAGAGGAGGATGTTGTTGACGAGGGCGAGAGATGGGATTGGCATTGAGCTGCACAGTGAAATTTCAGAGACGTGGACCCTCCAGGAGGAACTGACCCTAAGGTTGGCATTTCCGGACATCCGAACTGATCTCGTTCCAGCTTCATCTCTGTTCATCTTCACTCATCATCGTGTCCCAAACCGTCCTGCCCTACAATACAAGGCGGATGCCCCCTCTCGCCGTCGGCACCAATGCAGGGTGCAAGATGGACCTTTGGCCTCGGGCGCAGCCGCTGCTGAACCTTGAACATGGACAATCTCGACGCTTGTCTCCATCCTCGACCGCGCACTGCGATTTGCCAAGGATGGAACATCTCAGAGGGGAAGGGATGATCGCTATGGCATTATGGGTACAAATGCTGAGGTTCTTGGTCGAGGAGCGCCAACGGGTGCTATGCAAATGCCGTGGCCGTCGCGTAGCGTCGACGTCGGGGTCAAGCTACCTGTAGGACCCTACGGCCCCTGGAGTTCTTGCATCCAGCCTCCCATTGCCCCACATCTAGTGCTGAAACCACCTTCAACCTGGATCCCTTGGAGGGTGGCCTCATACCACCTGACGCCCATTGCTTCATCTCCGATGCCCGCCGCCTGGGGACCCGTGGGCGGACGCCCGCGAGTACGAGCGTTGCCGGCGGCCTGGGGTCCCCGTCGGTTTCCACGTGTGAGTGCTGAACGCTGTGGTGGCGCAATCGAAGCAGAGATGGGCGATGCGCAGTGCGGGTGAGTGCTGTTACAAGACAAGGCGAGTGGTGAGGACAGCAAGAACAGAAGGCATACTGCTGGACACCAGTCGAATGCCAGCACCTCGCGGCCGCTGGTGATGTGGCAGCCTCGGACCGCGCTGTTCCGCATCTCCGTGCGTCCACTGTAGCGCACACGTGTCCACCGTCCACATGCCCTTGGACGAGGACATGCTGTGCCCTTGCCAGCGCCAGTCGGCGTGGGTTGGCGTCTCGGGAGGATTTCGCCGCGTTGGAAGAATCGTTTGGTTTTGGCCGTGGGTGGTTTGGTATCGGCCAGCGTTAATCTGGTGTTTTCGAATCAGTCGCTGCGCGGTCGCCTGCCAGCGAGCGAGGGCCGAGCGCTGGCAGCGAGCGTGAGCGTAGCGCGATCGGGGGGTGAGCAGGAGAGAGATCGGGGGTGCAGGCGCGTGCGTGGGGGCACAGGCGTGCGGATGGACCTCGACTCGGCCTCGGCGCCAGCGCCGTTGCCCCCCGCTGGCCATCGGCCTCTCAGCTGCAGTCCTCACGCACGCATGACAGAAAAGAAGAGGAAACAAAAGCGCAAGAGAGATTGAGTTGCAGCGCAAACCCCCCGCCGCGAGGCCCGTGACGCGGTCCCGACTCGGGAGACAACCGCCGTGACCGTGGGTCGTGGTTGTGGTGAGTGGGTCGAGGGCGGAGGCGAGCACGGCGAGCTGGGCGATAGCAGTCAATCCCACCCCCGACGCCACGCGCCGAACCCTTCGCGGCCTGCACGCGGTCCCTGGTGTTGCATGTTGCACTTGACCTGTCGAGAGGCGACCTCGACCGCGCCCCCGGGCTGCACGGGCTCGCGGGCGCGCGGGCGGCGCATGGGCACGGTGCGTGAGAACCGAGGACGGCCAGAGCGGGGACCGCAGGAGCGGTGTCTCCAGCCAGCGGTCCCTCTGGGTCGGTGGGTGGGGCTTGGGCCTGGCATGTCCTGGCGCGGCTAGCGCCGCGTGGGCCGCGATCGTGCCACGGGCGCTCGCGCATGCTGCATTCTGCCTGCGGGCGATGGGATGGCGCGAGGTAATCGATACCCGGTACCCAAGCTCCCGTTCCCAAGCACTGTCGCGGCCGATGCGGTACGGAGGGAGATATGAAACGTGTGTCGATGTGTCGACAGAGGACGCGGTGCGATGAGGCCGAGGCTGACGCGCGGTACATGGAACGCGCAGACGCGACGAGGAATACGCGACGCGGCAGACACGCGAGGTAGATCCCCCCCTCCTCCCACGACCCGTCCGATGGCCTCTGCCCGCCCATGTGGCCAGCTGCCGTACCACTGCGCATTGCGTCAGCCGGGGACATTGTCGCGCAGCCCGACGTCGGGTGGACGGGGGCGATGCGCTCGCGATGAATACCGGCAGAATACCCGCTGCGACAGGCCTCCCATCGGGTCCCGAGCACGACGCACTCGGGCACTTTGCAACTCGGAAAGTACAGCCTCAGCCTCGGAAGACGCCCCACCCGGGCGTGCAAAGTTGCCGGTATCAGCCTGCACGCGCAGCCCAGGCCGTCGCCCGGGAGCGCGCTGCGATTGGGCCGCGCACCGCACGCTCCGTGGTCTGGACGGCGAGCTGCTGATTCCGAGTGCCATGGCCCCCGCCAGCGGACTGTCCAGAGGTGGACGCCAGCTCCGGACCGGAGTTCGGCCATCGCCGGTTGACTCGGAAGGTAGCCGGGGCCGGCAAGTTTTTTTTTTTTTTTTTTTTTTTTTTTTTTTTACTTTTTTTTTTTTTTTTTTTTTCTTAAAAACTTCTTTGTTCCAGGCCGGACTTTCTTACACATTGCTGCC
>JALJEG010000021.1:143252-200542 GCA_023653615.1 Apiotrichum siamense
GCGCTGTGGGCGGGTGGGGGGGGGGGGGCGGTTTTTTTTTTTTTTTTTTTTTTTTTTTTTTTCGAACCCGAACTATTACCCAATTTTCCGAACAAACTGCATGCTCCGAGGCCAGAAATCGATAACAATGGTGGCCATTGTGCCGCGCCCGTTGCGCGGGTGCTATGCGCTGTGCTGTGCACATGGCGGCTACGCATGTTGCGTGGCAATGTGCGCTCGGTGGGGCAGGGGGCGGCGGCAAGCTAAGCGCTGGAGCCCAGCACGGGGTCGCCGATCTGTGTGGTGATCCGCGGTGTGGATCCGGGGTGTGGGATCCGCGCAGTGGTGATCCGCGGTGTGGTGGTCCCCCACGGCACTGCCGATGGCGGTGTCTGCGCGTGCAGGGGACTGCATGCGCACCGCAGCAGCGCCAGCGGCAGCGCGCGTGCACATGCGTGGCCGCGGCGGGTGGGCCGGCGCGGCGGCAGCGGGCGCCGGGCCATGCGTGCGGTGGGGAATCCATGATGCGGTTGTGTGCGACGATCCTGGTGCCCTGTGTGTCAGCCACTGTGTTTGTGTGTGTGTGTGTGTGTGTGGATTATTGTTAATATTTTTATCCTTATTTTATTAATTTATTTTGCTATTTTGTTATTTATTATTTATTATTTTATGACCGTATTACTGTATACTGTATACTGTATACTCTATCATTACTGCCATTATTCCTACCACCCGCATTCGAGTCACCCCCATGCACGACTCGACAGTGGCGCTCGCGCAGCGCCCAGCCCACCCACCGCGGGCCCATCCCGGGTTATTTCGAACGCGGGGCACGTCCGCAGGCGGCCAGGGTGAGTATCTACGCCCCCGTTTTCGAATAATGGCATCTTGTTTTCGAACGGGGGGTGATATCTCCACTTTTGTCACCGGCGCCGCCCGGGGATTAGGATTCATTACGGCCGGGTGCTAATCACACCCGGGGTGCCTAGCGCGCGTGTATTGTTTGCCGGGGATGATGGCCGATGCCGCACGCTATCCGGGTAATCCGCGGCGGTGTGCGCTCCTGGCAGCTGTCTCTTATAACTGTCGGCGTGTCTTGCCGCATCCTGGTATCCCCTCATCCTGGTCCCCGTATCGGTATCCCGTACCCCGTGCCCCCACTCCCCATCCACTCGGCCCCAGCGCAGCAATGAGCATGTCCCACAGCAATTCCCAGAACCAGCCCTCCACCTCGGCCGGCACCCCCTCAAGGCCGTCTGCAGGCACCGACTTTTGGGCCGCCGTCCCCCAGGGGTGAGTAGCGCACGCGACCGGCGGTGATGCCGGCACGTATGGTGTCGCCGGCGGCGGCGACAGCGGCAGCAGCGATGCTCCCACTGCCGACGCCGCCGCTGCCGCCGCCGCCGCCGGCCAGAGGGCCTTCAGCCAGCGCGTCTCCAGGCCTCCCCCCCGCCCCGCTGACACACCCAGCCCCGCCGACCCAATTCTTGGTACGTGTCGAGTCACATCCAGGCCGCAGCCGCCGCGTCGGACCACATCGTCCTCCAGGCTCTGCGACCGCCCCTGCACCTCGCCCCGCCACCCATCCATACTAACCGTCCAGGCGTCACGGATGCGTTCAAGCGTGATCCCAGCAAGAACAAGATCAACGTCGGCGTCGGTGAGTCACATGCGCAGATGGCGCCGGGCAGCCGCACAGCGGGTGAAATGAGTGGAGCCAGACGGGCCGACGGCGAGAGCGGCCAGCGCCCGATCGGTCGTCCGCGTGGCCCGCAGCTCGTTGGCGACGACGGCCGTAGTTTGGCCAGGCGCGCTTTCCCACACTGCGGCCGGCGATGACGCCAGTGGTGCTGCAGTGGTCTCAGCTGTGGCCGTCGCCGCACGCCTCGGGTCTCGGGCCTCTGGCCCCGATGCCCGCAGGTGCTCCGAGCACCGGCGGCCTGAGCGGTCGCCAGCCGCGGCCAAGTGTCCCCATCCGTCTATTCCCATCTCGTAGCTGCCTGGTGCGGCCCCGGCCCAGGTGGTGTGCCCAGGTGTTCGGCCCTAGTGTTCAGCACTGACCTCGCGCCTTTTCGGTGTGCCCGCTCTCCCCCTTTTGCATGTCGATAACAGGTGCCTACGTGAGTGCTACTACCGCTGCCATCCAAGGGACATAGCGCTGACGCCCAGCGCGATGAGAACGGGAAACCCTACGTCCTCGACTCGGTCCGCAAGGCCGAGGACATTCTGCACGAGAAGCGCTCGGATAAGGAGTATCTGCCCATCACTGTGAGTCAAACACCACCGAGTCAAACACCACCTCCGAGTCGTCATTTTCGAATCCGCCCATTATCGAACACGCACTGACGCCGCACAGGGTCTCTCCGAGTTCATCTCCCTCGCCGCCGAGCTCGCCTACGGCGACGACTCTGTTCCCTTGCAGCAGGGCCGTGTGAGTCCCCTTGCGCGCTCTTATCGCATCTTCGGCGCACCGTCGGGCGATCCGGGTGGCGGCTCGCACGACGGCCGCAGCGCCTCGCAGCAGCGTCTCCCCTCGCTCGGACTAACCCCCCCCCCCCCCTCACCGCTGACCCACTCCAGATCGCCGTCGTCCAGTCCATCTCCGGCACCGGTGCTCTCCGCATCGGCATGGAGTTCTGCAGCTCATTCTACCCCGGCCCCCACACCATCTACCTCCCCAACCCCACCTGGGGCGCCCACCCCGCAATCGCCGAAAAGGCCAACCTCAAGGTCCAGCGCTACCGCTACCTCTCCAAGAAGACGATCGGCCTCGACTTTGAGGGCATGAAGGAGGACATGGAGGCCGCGCAGGACGGCTCAATCTTCCTCCTTCACGCGTGCGCCCAGAACCCGACCGGCATCGACCCCACGCAGGAGCAGTGGCGCGAGCTCTCGGACATTTGCAAGCGCAAGAAGCACCTCCCCTTCTTCGACATGGCCTATCAGGGCTTTGCGTCTGGTGATGTCGCACGCGATGCGTACGCGCTGCGTTACTTTGTCGCCCAGGGCCACCAGATCATGTTGTGCCAGTCGTTTGCCAAGAACCTCGGGCTCTACGGCGAGCGCGCCGGCACCTTTTCCATGATCTGTTCCTCGGTGCAGGAGCGCGACCGCGTCCTGTCCCAGCTCAAGCGCGTCATTCGCCCGCTCTACTCGTCTCCGCCGCTGCACCCCGCCCAGCTCGTCGCCACCATTCTCGGCAGCCCCGAGCTCAAGGCCGAGTGGCTCCTCGAGGTCAAGAAGATGGCGGACCGCATCATTGCGATGCGCACCCGCTTGTACGACATTCTCACCGAGCTCGAGACCCCCGGCTCGTGGGAGCACATCAAGACGCAGATTGGCATGTTCTCCTTCACCGGTCTCACGCCTGAGATGGTCGACGCCCTCGCAAAGTATGCGCACATTTACATGACCAAGGACGGGCGCATCTCGATGGCCGGCCTGAACGAGAACAACATTCGCTACTTTGCCGAGAACATGTCCAGGGCCGTCAAGGGCACGCTGCTCCCGCAATCGCACCTCTAAGGGCTGTGCTGCGGAGCGTGTAGCGTGTGGTGCCGAGGCGCAGGGCGGAGCGGAGCGGCTGCGCCCTCTGGCCCCCCGCTGGGCCGTGTACGATAAAAAACGCGATATACGATAAGAGGTGGACGCGCCGAGCCCCGAGTAGTGGCCGAGTGGAGTGAAGATAGAGCCCGTGTTTAATAGTTGCCGAGGGGCCGCGTGTGAGGCGACGAGTTTCGACGCAGTTTCGAGACTCGGACTTTTGTGTAGAAGTTTATACAGGTGCTAGAGCATGGATGGACGCTGTCACCCGACCTGAGAGGCGGCAGGCAGCAGCAGGGATAGTCTTCTTGAGCAGGACTGGAGAGGTGCAAGGACGAGTTCCGACTTGCAGTCGCGCAGCAGGAGCATCTATCGGCTGCGACGACCAAGGCCGTCGTGAACTAAGGATACATTGCCCAAGGGGAGCTCCTGGGTTTTTTTTCTGGAATCCTAAATGGCGTGGCATTAATCTCCCACACATGACCCGTTATCACGCGCCGTGCTTTCGACGCGACGCGACTCGCCATCACGCGTCCTTGCTCATCTCATCTCCTCCCACTCCCCATCTCCCCATCCCCACCACCCCCGCAACATGTCCTCCCCGCCCCGCCCCCCCCGCTCCTCCTCTCCCCTCCAATTCCCCTCCTCTTCGAGCGTAGGCGGCACCCCGCGCGCAGGCCGCGACCGCGCAGACCGCGACACCACCCCGCGCGTCGCCGCCGCCCGCGCGGACGGTGCGCGTGTGGGTGCCGCGACGGCCGGTGTCAACGGTCGCGACGGGACACCCACACCTCCCGCCGCGGGAATAGGTGCACGCACGCCGCGCGGCGCTCCGGCGTCTGCCGCTGCCGAGATGCTCCAACGCAGTGGTAGGTGTCTCCTGCTCCACCCCGTTGTTCGTTCGTCCTTTGTTGATGCTGACTGCCCGTCTCCTGCCCCCACCACCTTCGTCTCGCTGTAATCCGCAACATATCGTCATGAAATGTCTCGCTCCGCGCGGTACATCGGCCGCATCCAGTCCCCCGTTCCAGCTCACCGCTGCACTGGCCGTCTTCGTCCCCGGCCCGTACCATCCGCGGCAGCGGCACACGCGCACCCCCCAGCGGCCTGCGCGACGCGCCCTCCTCCTCCGCGAGCGCCGCCGGCCGTCTGGGGCGCAGCGGCACCCCCCTCTTCTTCCCCGGGCCCGACGCGAGCACGCCGCGGCGGCAGCGGCGCGGCGACGTGCACAGCAGCATGCCCATGAGCTCGCCGTCCCTTGCGCGGCGCGCGGCGCCTACGGGCACCGGGAACCGCGCGGCCGCGCTCCTCGCTGCGTCGAGCCCCGCCCCGATGGAGCCGACAAGTGACGCAGCACCGGCCCCCGGCGCACTCTCCGGCGCGACCCACACGCTCAGCGCGGTCGACGCACTCGGTGGCCCGGACGGCGCGGGCGACGACCCGAACGAGCTCCGCAAGACGATCTGGGGCACGACCATCTCGCTTGCGGAGACGCTCAACCTCTTCCGCGACTTTCTCGTCGGGTTCAAGCCAAAGTACCGCGCGGCGTACAATGCGCAGCTGGCCAAGGCGGCGGCCGAGGCCGGGCTGCCCGCTCCGCCGACCATGCCGCTGTACGACGGCCTCACGGCCGCGCAGGCGGACACGCCGCTTTACGTCGAGTACGTCGGGCAGATGCGCCAGACGGGCCAGACCAACCTCAACCTCGACATGCTCAACCTCCTGTCGTTCCCGCCGACAAAGCAGCTATACCACCAGCTGCTCAACTTTCCGCAGGAAGTCATCCCCATCATGGACTCTGTGCTGCGCGACATCATGTACGAGCACGAGGAGGAGGACATGGACGAGGCACGCGCCAAGCACGCGGTGGGCGAGCTGGGCGATCTCGAGATGAAGATGCTCAACGACGAGTTCAAGGCGTTCCAGAAACGCGTCTGGCGCGTGCGCCCGTTTGGCGGCGAAAAGACGATCAACATGCGCGACCTCAACCCGGGCGACACGGACAAGCTCATCTCGATCAAGGGCCTCGTCATCCGCGCGACGCCGACCATCCCCGACATGCGCACGGCGTTCTTCCGCTGCCTCATCTGCCAGCACACGATGGACGTCGAGATTGACCGCGGCCGCATCGCCGAGCCGGAGCGCTGCCCGCGCGACGTGTGCAACGCCCAGGGCTCCATGTCGCTCATCCACAACCGCTGCGAGTTTGCCGACAAGCAGGTCGTGCGCCTGCAGGAGACACCCGACGCGGTGCCCGACGGTCAGACGCCGCACACGGTCAGCGTGTGCGTGTACGACGAGCTGGTCGACCTCGTCAAGCCCGGCGACCGTGTGTTGATTACCGGTATCTTCCGCTCCATCCCGGTGCGCGTGAACCCGCGCCAGCGCAGCATCAAGGCGCTCTTCAAAACCTATGTCGACACGGTGCACATTAAGCGCACAAACGTGGGCCGCATGGGCTTTGACCCGAGCACGCGCGACGGCATCAAGCCAGTCGGCGTCGGCGTCGGGGGCCTCGATGACGACGAGGAGCTCCTCCAGGGTGCGCAGCGCGTGCAGGATGAGATGCAGCTCGTCCCCGGCGCCGCGGGCGACCCCGGCATGACGGCGAGCGCCGAGATGGAGCACAAGATTCTCGAGCTCTCCCGCCATCCCGATCTGTACGACCTGCTGTCCCGCAGCATGGCGCCGTCCATTTACGAGATGGACGACGTGAAAAAGGGCATTTTGCTGCAACTCTTTGGTGGACGCAGCAAGGCCATTGCGAGCGCTGGCGGCCGCGGCGGGCCGCGCTACCGTGGCGACATCAACGTGCTCATGGTCGGCGACCCGGGTACCTCCAAGTCGCAGATCCTCCAGGTACGCACGAACGCGTCGTGCAAGGGTATATATATGCTGACTCTCCCCAGTACGTTCACAAGATCGCACCCCGCGGCGTGTACACTTCGGGCAAGGGCTCGTCGGCCGTCGGTTTGACCGCGTACGTCACGCGCGACCCGGACAGCAAGCAGCTGGTGCTCGAGTCCGGCGCGCTCGTGCTCTCGGACGGCGGCGTGTGCTGCATCGACGAGTTTGACAAGATGAGCGACGCGACGCGTTCGGTGCTCCACGAGGTCATGGAGCAGCAGACCGTGTCCATTGCCAAGGCGGGTATCATTACCACGCTCAATGCGCGCACGTCGATCCTGGCCGCTGCCAACCCCATTGGTTCAAAGTACAATCCCAAGCTGCCGGTGCCGCAGAACATCGACCTGCCGCCGACTCTAATCTCGCGTTTCGACCTGCTGTACCTCGTGCTCGACAAGGTCGACGAGATGAACGACCGCAGACTGGCGGCGCATCTCGTTGGTCTTTATCTTGAGGACAGGCCGGACACGGGTGGCAGCGACATTCTGGTAGGTACAGGAAACTGCACGTTGGCTGACCTTGCCTCAGCCCACCGACATGCTCACGCAGTACATTACATACGCACGCGCCAAGGTGCAGCCGGTCATTAGTGAAGCGGCCGGCGACGCGCTCGTCCACGCATATGTGCAGATGCGCAAGGCCGGCGAGGACGCGCGCAGCTCGGAGCGCCGCATCACGGCGACCACGCGCCAGCTCGAGGCCATGATCCGTCTCTCCGAGGCGCACGCACGCATGCGGCTGAGCGAGACCGTCGACCTCGAGGACGTAGCGGAAGCCCAGCGGCTGATCCGCGCCGCGCTGCGCGAGAGCGCGACGGACCCGCGCACCGGCCAGATCGACCTCGACCTCATCACGACCGGCGCGTCGCGTGCTGCGCGCAAGCAGCGAGCAGATCTAAAACGCGAGCTGCTGCAGCTCATTGACAGCGCAGGGCGGATGGGGCTGCGATGGAGCGCGGCAGTGCGCGCCATCGAGGGGCAGAGCAGCGTGCCGATTGACCAGGCCGAATTCGCCGAAGTCGTCAAGGGCCTGTGCGACGAGGGGGTGCTCAAGGTTGTTGGCGAGCGGGAGAAGCGCACGATCCGGCGCCTGGCTGAGTAGGCGAGAGAGCGAGAGCGCGCAGGCGAGGGAGGGGAGGATGCTTTTGTTTCGTTCACGGTGTCGAGTAGCCCGCATGTCTTTGTTTCGATGTATCGCGGTTCTGTACATGTTGCGGATGTCAGTAGGCGTGGCGCTGTTATCGTGTCGAGGCCTACCCAGCATTGAAAGTAGGTCGTTGACAACCGTCGCACACGCTTGGCCCTGTGCCGCAACAGTTGCGATGAGAGCAGTGCAGTCAGCCCGGGCCCGCCTTAACGCAGCCTCTGTTGCACAGCGGGCTCCAGGTCGGCAACCCGTAGACAGCCTGGTGAAGGAGTCACCAAGATCAAGGCCACACCGTAGCAGCAGCGTCTGTGTCCTCTGACGTGTCTCGTGTCTGTGCCCAGTGTCTCCGTGGCCCATGTCCCGACGGCTCACGACGGCTCGCAACTGGCGTCCGCCGCCAGATTCGTTGCTCACGGGCAGGACTCCCGCGGTCTGGCCACAACTGACACCAAGACGGGCCACACTGTCTGACTTGGACTCGCCCAGACTCCCCTACACCAACATCGCGACCCCTCGGCGCCACGACGGACTGGGAGGAGGCGGGTGGGTACTTATGCAAGGCGTGGATCACCGCTCACTCGCAGCTCGCGGCCTGGCACCGCGACCTGTGCCATCGCCCCTCCCCTCCGTCTCGATCTTCCGTCGCGTCCTCTATGCCCGCCAACCGACGCCGCCATATCGACGCTTCACGCTTCCCCCACTGGTCGGCTCTCGCTCTGCCGCTCTGCCCTTCCTCGCCAGCGCCACACCGCGACCGGCGCTTAGGATCTGTTACAGCTCTAGCATTTCTTTACAGCCCCGCGGCGGCGACCACGTCTACCCATTACTTGGTGTGGCAGATGCGGAGCTTGCCGGGCACATACGAGTAGTTCTCCGCGTAGTTCTGGGAAGCATGTCAGCGAGGGCTGCGGCACCGCCACGAGGTTGTCCGAGATCGGAGACGGGCCCAACTACGAGGGGACAGTCCGCGTCCGCCTGCTGCCAGGTGCCACCTGGCTCTGGGAACCGATGTGACTACTCACCTTGGGAGGAATACGAGCAGTCTTGGGCTCCTGGACCCAGTACTCCCAGCCCTGGCGCTCAGCCTGCGGTGTCAGTGATGCTGGTCGTCGTCGGTGTAGGCAGAAGGCGGGAGGGTGGGAACAGAGGAAAGGGAACAGGACAATCGAGCTGAGATGGGCAAAGCCGAACGCGTCTTGACGGCGAGCGTCAACGCAAACACCGGTGTCTGTGCAGCACAGCGCAGTGGTAGTTCTCTGCTTTACAATCTCTGCCTCTGCGCCGACCGCCGGCGGGTGTCGTCCTCGGCCATGCCGGAGATAACCGCCTGTCGTCGTTCCGTGTCCAACTCCCCGACCGTCCCTCCCTGCGAGACACTCACAAAGCGCACGGCGTCCTCCCGCGTCCGGAACGCCAGCGTCGTGCCCTGCATGTAGTCCGCGCTCGACGCCCACCCCATGAGCGGGTTCGTCCACCGCCCCGCGCCCTGCAGCACGTCCCAGTCGATCCGCCACACCTTGGTCTTGCCCTTGGCGCTCTGCATCGTGTTCTTGGTCGGCTTGAAGATGCGGACCGCGCGGTGGCGGAGCTCTGCGGGCGCGTCCGACACCTGGTCGGCGGCAATGTCGCGCGCGCTCTCGTGGACGGTGGCGGGGCCGGGCGCCTTGTGCGCGACGACGTCTGCGGGGGCGACGTGATCGGTCGAGATGCGGTTCGCGGCGGGCGGGGAGGTGGAGAGGGCGCGGGCGCCGAGAGCGGCGCGCGCGACGGCGGGACGGAGGAGCGACATGGTGGTGGGGGAGAGTGGTGCTTGCTGTGGTCGGCAATGCCTGTTGTTGAGGACGACGGCGGCGATGGTGAGCACGGCGCCGGATACGCCTGCAGCGGCTGGCGGAGGGCCCTCCTGGGTGGGCGGACATTTGCGGCGTTAGCGGCGTGGCACCGCGGGGGGTGCGGCGGCCAGTAGGAACCTCAGCAAGTGTCACCACAACACCCATGCACATGCATGTTGTGCTGCAGTTGCGATGCTTGCAGCGCGTAGCATGTCAACATATGCATACAGGACGGGTCCACGGAGCGAGATACAACAATGCACAAAGGTATGCCGCCGGCCAACACCCTCCGGCCACCACCTGCCACCCTCTGCCACACGGCCTGTTCACCAAAACCACACTGCACAACCATTTCAACCCAAAGGCGGCACACCGCCACGTCGGCGGGCGCTACCTGAGCTTTGTCCGTTTCGCGTTCGGGAGCGCACCTGTTGCAGGACGGAAGTTGGAGCTGCTTGGAACGCGGCCGCCGGCCAGCGAGGGCGGCAGTCTGATGTCAGCGCTACTGACGGAGCTCGCACGCAGCGTCGCCCGAACCCACGAGCCCATCTTGGCATCGCCGTTGTCCTCGTGCGTCACACGGCGCGACGGGTAGGGGATGGTCGAACCCTCAAAGACGGATGCGGTCCCGCAGCCCCCGTCCTCCTGGAACCACGGGTGGGACAGGCACTCGCGCGCCGTGATCCGCTTGGCGGGGTCCCACTCGAAGAGCTTGGTGAGCAGGTCGTACCCATTTGCCGTGCCCCCGCGGTGCGTGTACCACGCCGGCAGCGGGTTGGACATTGGGTACGGGCCCTGTGTGAGATACGTCTTCCACTCGGGCATGTGCACCACGCCCGGCCACATTTCGGCTGCGGCGGGTCAGTGTTCATGGACGGCGGCAGCTGGCTCACGCTTCACAGGTCCGAGGACATCACACATCTTGGCCATCTGGTCGCGCTGGAAGGGGAGTGCCTTCTTGCTGTCGAGCTTGGCTTCCTCGCCCTTGAATATTGGGCGTAGCGATAGCAGCTCGGCGTAGATGCAGCCAACAGCCCAGAGGTCTGCTGTCAGGGCCTGGTGTCGCTCTGCGACTCACCAACTGCAGCAGTGTAGTGCTTGGACCCCAGGATGAGCTCCGGCGCACGGTACCAGATTGTGACAACCACCTTGTCGCCGCCAAACAGGCCGCCGGGGGCGAGCGGCTTGTGCCACAGACGGGCCAGACCGAGGTCACCAATCTTGACCACCCCATCGGACGTCACCAGAATGTTGGCCGGCTTGAGATCACGGTGGAGCACAAAGTTGGAGTGCAGAAAGTGCAGGCCGCACAGCAGCTGGTGCAGCAACCTGCGGAGCGTCGGCGCAGGGATCGGCGTGCGCACCGTCTGCGAGTGGTGGTGGATGATTTGCTGATGCCTGTCAGTCCGTGATCGCACGTGAGCGGCTCACCAGAAAGTCGTGCTCGGCGTACTCGAACACCATATAGATGGCCTTGTCCTCGAGAATAACCTCGCGAAGCGCCACGAGATTCCGGTGGTGCAGTTCCCGGTTCAACTGGAGACAGAGTCAGCATCACCCGCCGCCTTCGTACAGCCCCACCATGATCTCGCGCGCGCCCGACTGCGAGATGCCGGCATACGTCTGCTGGTCGCCCTCCTTGTCTGGCTTGAACTTTTTGATTGCAAACACGTCGCCCTCCTTGGCAGGGAGGTCTCCGGGGCGCATACACAGCTCGGGGTTGTTGAGCGGATCGTCGGTCGTGTCCATCGCGGGGGACGGCGCCTTGGGCACGCCGCCGAGCGCGGCGCGGGACTCGGGTGCCAGGGTGCCTTTGGCGCTGTGTTTCGGTGGGGGCAGGAGGACGGCCTTGTATACTCGCCCGTAGGTGCCTGTGGAGCGCATCAGGATAGCTTCAGAGGCCTGGCAGGAGCCTCCAGCACGCACCGGACGAGATGAACCCGAGAATCTTGTATGCCTTGAGCACCCTGACTGGTGAGCGTCTGTCACCCAGCTGGGCTACCTACGTTCGTCGCTCGCGATCGCGTTTTGCGCGGTAGACGTGCATAGGGTCCACGACATGGGCCCGTGGTGCTGCCATGCTGCGTGATATGGCGATGAGAGTGGCGATGGGAGATGAGGCAACGTTGTCGTCGCTGTAGATGGTGTCAATCGTGTTGCAGGGAGCTCCGTTCTCGGCATTCAACGCTGGTCGCCGTCCGTCGTCATATTGATCACGTGATTTAACCCACGTGCTATAGGCTCCGTTATTCACTGGCCGTCCACTTACGTAATACTTTCAAAATCAGTCGCGTAGTCCCCGATCAGAAAACAACAACAAACAAAACAAGAGCGCATTGTTTGGACCGGGCCGAAGTCTCTTTTTCTCCTTTGACATCAACGCCAACATCTCCCCACTGCCACCATGCCCACCATTGTCTCAGCGTCTCCACGGCGGCGCAAGTCTCTCGGCCTCTCCGAACGCGACCTCAACCACTTTGACGACAACAACCACACTCTCCCCGTGACAGCGCACGAGCGGGGCGCCAAGACACGGGGCGTCTCCCTCGGCGGAGACCACACCATCTCGTCATGGGACCTCTTGACCAAGGCGCAGAAGGAACGGCGCACGCGGGTAAGGATAGGTTCCGGAGGCAGCAGCTGACTTTGCAGCAACCCCGCAAGTCGATTCTCAAGATGGCCGACGAGACGGCGGCGGATAACTCGGACACATCACATTCGGTCTCCATCCCCTCTGCCATGGGCCGCAAGAGCCTGGGCCTTCCCGGCAGGCGTGTTAGCTTTGCACCGCGTACACACGTGCGCATGTTTGAGGCTGAGCTGGAGAAGAAGCGGCGCAAGTCGGTGGGCCCATTGGGCCGCCGCCCGTCGATGCCTTCCATCCCCGGCCGCCGGAGCTCGATTCAGATTGCTCAGCCGGCGCCGCGTCTGGCCCCAGCCAGCCCACGCAGCCCACGCAGCCCTCGCATCCCGCGCAGTCCGCGCCCTCGCTATTTCGTTGGCGAAGGCGAGGGTGGAGGCGAGGAGAGCATGGAAATGTCCGAGGACGAGGAGAGCGACCGGTCGGCCGATTCCGATGAGATCCTCGAGGAACTGTCGTTGTCGCCGGCCCGTCTTACGGATGCGGTCATCGACGCGGGATCTGCCTTGCACGACCCCGAGGAGAGCTACGCGACGGACGAATCTGACGATATGGACATGGAAGAGACGACCGTCTTGGACGCGCGCATCCAACAGGCGGATGCGGAGGCGGAGACAGAGGAGGAAGGCTCGTACCGCCCCGACCCTGGGGAGGAGGATATGTCGCTGGAGGACAGCACGCACACCACCGACAGCGAAGAGGAGAAGACCATGGACTTCACCGTCGCGCTCGGAGGGCCGATGCCGACCGTCCCGCCCGAGGGCGCCCGTCGCGGTCGCGCCTCGATCGGATACCTCAACCCCGCCGACCCGGATGGCGAGAACGATGAACCCCTGCTCCCTGGCGAGGACACTGACAGCTCGGTGATGATGGAAACGGCTGTCTATGGCGGAATATACACCGAGGACTCGCTCAGCTCGGGCGACGACACGACCGGCAATGGCGACTTCGATGGGCGTACTGTGACCTACAACTTTACCAATGCGAGCGGCATGGACTTTACAACGGCCATCGGAGGTATCCACCAGGTCGGCAACGATGCCAAGGACGATGACGATGCCCAAGAGACTGGCATGAACTTTACGACAGTTGTCGGAGGCATTCACCAGGCGGCCGACGATGCAAAGGACGACGACGACGACGCCCAGGAGACTGGCATGGACTTCACGACAGCTGTCGGAGGCATCCGCAGCAACGTAACCTCGATGACCGCAGTCAGCGACATGGAGTTCACTATTGCAGGCGGCGGCATCTTTGCCAACCACACGGAAACGGCAATGGAGTTCACCACTGTCGTCGGTGGCATCAACCACACGACAACAATGCATACGGGCCGCACCAACATCTTTGACACGTCGCGCAACAACATCTTCGCGCCGCCCACGGACCACCTCAGCGGCCACACAACGTCGACAGGCGTAGCCTATCCTATCCTTGAGCCCGCGAGGATTTCCGAGGTGGAGGAAGGATCCTCTGTGGCCTCTTCATCCCGCACCTCGTCGACCACCCCCGGCAACCGCAAAACCCCCAGTAAGGGAACACCCGGCAAGGCGCCCATGCCGGGCTTCATGCGTCCCACGGCGTCGTCGGCATCCAAGAGCAGTAAGAATGACAAGCCTAAGAAAAAGAATCCCTTCGCACCTAGCCCCGAGTCGCCTGGTCTCGAACGCTCCAAGTCGCGTACTCCGACCACCTTCCACGCCTCTGGTGCGACAGAAGCTGCCACAAGCGTCGCCAAAAAGCTCGACTTCAGTGTGCCCACTATTTCGTCGACAGCGAACGTATTTGCGCCTGACCAGTCGGACTCGGTGCCCTTCTCGCGCTCCGGCTCGTCAGCTGGCACACCCAAGCGCAATACGACCCGCAGGTCACTACCGCGAAGTGCAACGCCCAAGCGACCGCGTGACGACGAGGATAATGGGCAGACCTCCAAGAGGCGTAACATCTTTGCACCCGAGACGTTTCGGCATGGCAGCATCTTTCTGTCTGAGCCCGCGCCTGCTGCTGTTGTGCCCGAATCGCAGATCCAGTCCAAGCTCGAGCGGGAACCGTCACCTGAGCAGCAGCTATTACCTGAGCAGGAGCTGTTGCCTGAGCAGGAGCCTAAAGCCGAGGCTGAGGCTGAGCCCGAGGCCGAGACCGAGGAGGGCATGGAGGTTGAGGAGGAACTGCAACTTGAGAAGGGCGAAGAGCTAGACGACTACGCTGGCGACTCCGAAGTCGCCCCAGCCTCTGCCACGCAGGCTTACCGCAGCCCATCCCCGGTCCGCAATCCATCTCCAGTACGCCACACTCCGTTGCGCCGACCTCGCAACTCGGCCCTCACCCCTCGCCTGTCTATGGGTGCGCCTGTGCGCCCCTCCCCCCACGCCCTCGCTGCGCTCCGCTCGCCAGCGGCCTATCACTCTCTGACGCCGGAGGAGGCCGAGGACGAGCCCGAGGAAGAATCCAAGATGGAACCTATCAGTCTGGGTACATTCCTCGAAATGGCCAACATCGAGTTCATGGACCATGTGCCCGTGCGCCCGCGCCACAGCTCTGTGGGCGCAGGGGTCCTTGCCGCTGGGTCTGAGGAGCGCGAATTTACGCTCGACGACTTTGTCAAGGCCAACGTCGAGGCTGTCTACATCAACTTTTTCCAATGGGCAATCGACTCAATGGCAGCGCAGATGCACGAGCTGAGCGAGGAGCTCAGCAGCACAGAGCAGGCGCTGGGCGAGGAGAACCCGCTGGTCGTCTGTGAATACCGGAACGCGTCCGAACATGAGCGGGGCCTCTTTGAGATGATGCTGCGCGAGTACAAGACAAACACGATGCTGCGCGCGCGCAGCAACTGGTACGACTGGAAACGCGACATTATTGAGCGGATCCAGCCCGACATTCGCAGTATCCGCGATGAGATGGCGGCAGACGCAGCGCGGTACCGGGCGCAGCGCGAGACGACGGCCAAGATCCTCCCCGACCTGCGCGCACGCCATGAGGCGCTCAAGGCCGAGCTGGCGGCGCACCGTGCGGCTGTGGAGAAGATTGAGGCGTGCGACCAGGAGCTGCTCAAGGACCTCAAAGCTGGTGTGGCGGAGCAGACGTGAGTGCCGCGTAGCGGGGGTGTGGACTGACAATGCGCAGGGGCGAGATTGAGGGCTTCCGCAGTGAGCTCGAAGACAAGGAATCGCGTGTCGCGGAACTGCAGGCCAAGGCGGACCAGCTGGAGCGCGAGTGCGACCAGCACAGGCGAGCAACGGAGACGGCGCGCGCGGAGAGCTCCGAGTCGTCGCCCTCGGACGTGCTGCGCCTCGACGCCGAGCTGCGCGCCGTGCAGGACCTGCACGGGTGGCGCATCCGGCGGGCGGCCCCGCTTGTGCTCGAGTTTGCCGACGAGCTCGAGCTGGCCGTCCCGCTACGCGACGGCGAGGCGGATGTGGGCGGGGCCGAGCTCGGGCTGGTGCGCGAGTCGACCGACCCGGGATCCAAGGGCATGCTGGACCTGGCGTGCCGGGCGCTCGCGCATTTGCGGCCCGAGAGCCTGCGCGCGCTGGTGCGGGCCGCGGGCCAGCTGTGGACTGCGGCGCGGCACGTCCGCGACGAGGTGCGCATCCTTGAGCTGTACTATCCGTCGACGTACACGGTCGAGCAGGACGAGACGGCGGGCGACTTTGTGGCGACGGCGACGGTCATGTTGCCGGGGCGGCGGGCCAAAGTGGAGTTCAGCTTTGCGGTCGGGCCAGGGACGCTGCTGGCGTGGCCGGGCGTGCATGCGGTGACGGCCGTGAAGGTCAGGGCGGAGGTGGTGTACGGCAATGTCGAGTGAGTTGCGGGGATCTGGTGCGTGGCGCTAACAGGTGCAGTGCGCGCAGACTCCAGAGCGCGGCGCAGGACACGCTCGGCACGGTGGTGCCGGATGTGCCGGGCGTGTTCTACCAGGCGTGCGCGAGCGCCGAGGACGCGAGCCGGTAGTGCGCTCGTGTTGGTCGGTGCTACGACTGGGGCGGCTGGGGGTGGAGGTCGTGCGTGGGCGTGTTGTATTGGGCAGGTTAGGGTATACTCGGTGTTAATGCTTTGCTCTGCTTGAATGTATCGGTATGGAGACCTCGTGGACCCACAAGCCGGCGCTGTCGTTCTAGGAGTCTGATGAGACGGCCGCGACAGGCGACCGAACCCATCAACTCGTCTGGCATGCGGCTTGTGCGCGCGTCATGGAGTGGGTAGCACACGTTCGTAGGGGATGGCCTCGATTGTACGCGACCGCCCGGCCGCCGCGGCACAGGCTGTGAGCGCTGAGAGAGCAATCGGGATGCAACGCGTCCCCCGAGCCTCCCATTCTGGAAGAGCAGCCGAGCCATGCTGCTTTGGGGTTAGGCGAGGGGCGGAACGGTTCAAGATCGGCCGCGACGCGACGCGACGCGTGCGGTCGCGGTCGCGGTCGCGCGCGGTCGGCGCCCGTGATACCGGCGCGGTCAGTGCCTGCCGGGCACGTGGGGGCGGGTACGACCTCGGCGCTTCGGTTGCCGGCCCTGGGCTTCTGCTTCAGCTTGGCATTATACTCGTTCGCTGCTCGGGCCACCTCGCGCCGCGCTGCGGTCTCTGGCCGATACGCGGGATCGCACCCGCCAGGGGTTGCTATCATCGGGGGGGCGGGGGGGATTGCCCGAAATCGGCCCAGACAGACGGCAGTTTCGGCTTCGCCCTGCCGTCCTGCTCTGGAGCTTGGGCGGGGAGCTCCAGAGGCCTGGAGCATCGCCGTCGCAGCTGCGCAGAGCGCCCATGGCTGCAGGGCCCGCGGGGGCCGCCAGAGGCCCGAGGCCGCCAGCGACGGACGGAGCGATAGCGCGCGCACCCCGAAACATGACCGAATCAAGGTTTTTGGTTGCCGTTGCCTGGCCCCTGCTCGGTAGATGCCGAGAGGTGCCAGAGGTACCCGTGGATCTCGCTTTTGCTGGCCCCCCGGTCCCCGCTGCTGCCTGCTGCCCCGGCCTCCGGCGCGCCGGTGCGGCGCGCCGCCGGACGGCGCCGACAGCGAGAGCGCCCGGCGTGGACCCCGCCCCGAGGAGCGTTGGCGCTGGCGCCGGCCACGCCAGCAGAGCCATATTCACACATTCAAGGGCAGCAGAATGATGCTACTCGCTCTGCGGGCCCTGGAGCAGATCGCGCAGCGCCGCGCGCCGCGCGCAGCCCCCCCGTCCGCACCCCAGCCCTGGCGCCAGAGCCTGTAATTGCCCGGCGGCCCCCACGACGGCGGGCCCTGTACGGGCGGCGGCTGTGATTCGGCGGACGGGCTGTTGCCGGCGGGGGCGGCGCCAGGTGCAGGGGTGGGGATGTCGCGGGGGGAGCGAGTGCGGGAGCGGGCTGTCTTGGTTGGCGACGGGAGTGGTGAGGAGGAGAGAACGTGGTGGTGACGCGTCGGGCGCGTCATGGAGACGAGCACAGTGCCGTCTTCCTTTTTTTCTTTTTTTTGCGCGACTCTTGTTCATCCTTTCTTCCACACCTCCTCGTCGCTCCTTTCACACAGACCACACCTCCCCCCACGATGAAGGTCCCCGCGTTCAAGATTGCGCCTGGAATCCAGTCCTACGACTGGGGCAAGCGCGGCAAGGCGTCGCTCGCCGCGCAGTTTGGGCTCGCGTCGGTGCCAGACCTCATCGTCGACGACGACAAGCACTATGCCGAGGTGCGTGCCCCATGCCGGCCTGCCGCCGCCCATCCGATATGCAGGCTGCCGCCGCTGCCGCCGCTGCCTCCCCTGGCCCCCGTTCCGCGCTCATCGCTGACGCCCAGCTCTGGATGGGCACCCATCCGACGCTCCCGTCGCGGACCGCGACGCAGACGCTGCAGGCCTACCTCGCCCAGCACCCCGAGGTCATCGGCAGCAAGGTGGCCGCAAAGTTCCCCGACGCCGTGTCCGGCCAGCTCCCCTTCCTGTTCAAGGTGCTCAGCATCGGCACCGCACTCAGCATCCAGGCCCACCCGGACAAGGCCCTCGCGCGCCGCCTGTTTGAGGAGCGGCCAGACATCTACAAGGGTGAGTGGCGAGCAGCGACTGCGCCGCCGTGCTGCCTGTGGTATCGCAGCGCTCAGTTCTCACGTTGCGTGCGACCGCCGCTCTCCCACTGGCTGCGCGCGCACGCTCACATTCCGATGATGCCCGTGGCTGACCGCAGACCCCAACCACAAGCCCGAGATGGCGATTGCGCTCACGCCGTTCCGCGCGTTCCTCAACTTCCTGCCCTTGCCGAACGTGCTGCTGCACCTCCTCACTGTCCCCGAGCTCGCCAAGCTCGTCCCCGCCGCCGTGGTCAAGACCCTCGCTGACTCGGTTGGGCTGCCGCTCGACGCCCAGGCCGTCGCCGCCGCCGCCGCCCACGAGCCCACAGCAGAGCTGTCGGCTGCCCAAAAGCACGCGCTCAAGGGCGTGTTCGAGGCCTTGATGACGGCGTCCGAGGATGCGTACTCTGCCGCCGTCCACGACCTCGTCGCGCGCTACACCGCACGCAGCAACATTGCGTCGTCCGAAGCCGCGCTCGTCGACCTCACGCTCCTCCTGAACGAGCAGTACCCCGGTGACGTCGGCGTGCTCTGCGTCTTTGTCCTCAACGTCATCGACTGCCAGGCCGGCCATGCCATCTTCCTCGGCGAAAACGTCCCGCACGCGTACATTTCCGGCGACATTATCGAGTGCATGGCGACGTCGGACAATGTCGTTCGCGCCGGTCTGACGCCCAAGCTCCGCGACGTGCCGACCCTGGTCTCGATGCTGACCTACGAAGCTGGGCCCGCCAAGCGCCAGTTCCTCACCCCGACAGAGTTCAACCGCGACCCCGCCACCAAGCTATTTGACCCGCCTATTGACGAGTTCTCCGTCCTGCGCGTCCACCTCGCCCAGGGGGAGGTCACGAGCCACCGCCCCATCGACGGCCCGTCCCTGGCCATTGTCACGAACGGCGAGGCGATTATCGAGTGGGGCCCAGAGCAGGACGTGATTGTCGGCCGCGGCGACGTCGTCTTCCTCGCTGCCGGCGTCGAGTACAAGTGGATCGCGCGCGAGGACACTGAGGTGTTCCGCGCGTTTGTTGAGGCGTAGGCGGCGCGCACGTGAGCGAACCGCCCCAGAACGTGAGAGCGAGCGTCCAAGTACGCTGAAACGCAAGTGTTGTAGATATAGAGCTCTTGGAGCGCCGGCGCGTGCGCACGCGCACACGTCGCGACAGTAGGATTCATTGTGTTTAATTGGACTATGGATTGATGGACTGTGTAGGACACGCGACCGTGGAGTCAGGAGCAGGCGATGGGCAGCTGCGGCGCGCGCCAGGGGACGCTGGACATTGCCATTGGGAAACCTCCTCGCGCCGGCGTCTCTGACCACATGAAGCGCATAGCGGCTGGCGGTACAACATGACAAACGGGGCTCATCCCTATGCGTGGCTATGGCTGCGACAGCTGTGACTGCTGGTTCGCTTGTTGGGCAACCGGAGTGGTTCAGACAACTGGTGCGGTGTCGGCAACGCTGGGCCGGAGCCTGGGTGGCCGGGGGGATGGCTATAACAACGACAGCAGTTGTGGTGTGGTGGTGGAGACAACGTTCTATTATTCTCTTCTGCTTTTCTGCGTCTACGTCCTGCTATCCGTGTCCTGTTGTATTCTCCGTTCTTCTGAGTCTTGTTCCAAACCTGACAACCTGGCGCCTCCGGATCTCCCTCCCGTCAGGCGCCGTTCCGCACCTGCACCTCGGCGAGCACGTCGTGCAGGTTGCGCACGACGTTGACATCGCCCAGGTCCTCCTCCGCCTCGCGGATGGCGCCCTCGCTCCACTCGCCTGGGCGCCGAACCAGCCGCGCCTCAAGCCCCGCCTCCCGTGCGCCGTAAAAGTCTCTGTGGGTGGGGTCAGCTCCGCTCAGCTTCTAATTCAGTGGGATCGCTCTTTTTGTGATGCCACTGTGTTCACAAGCCGCAAGCCTGCCACCCGCCCCAAGACACGCACGCTTCGAGCTCGTCGCCGACCATGATGACGCCCTCGCCCGCAGGCTCACCGGCCCCGCGGCAGGCAGCCGCGAAGATGGCAGCGGCGGGCTTGGACGCCTCGACAGACCAGCTCAATGTCGGCGGCGAGGAGAAGAGCGGTGTCAACCCGAGCGACTCGACGGTGAACAGGATGCGCGGGTCCGCGTTGGAGACGACAGACGTCTTGACGCCCAGGTCGCGGAGGCCCTCGACTGTGCTGGTCAGCTGGGCCTGAGATAGGCCGCTCCCACTCACGCGTTGCTAGCGTCTCGGGAAAGTTGCGGTACCCGACATCAGTCTCGAAGCGGTGCAGGAGGTTGGCACACAGTATGGGGCCGTGGTTGTTCAGCTCTGACTGTTAGCCCGTCAGCGGCCGCTTTGAGCGTGCTTACCAGCCTCGCCTGCGCCGGCATGCAACATGCACTGGCGGATGAGCATCGACCACCACTCCTCGGGCGTCAACGGCGGGTGCGAGTGCTTGCCGTACAGCGGGTGGGCAGTGAGCATCTCCTTGAACGCTGGCGGGTCAGCAAGCTTCACCTCGCCTGCGCCAAAGTGACCAGCTTCTACAACTAATCACTGTCGTCCATACAGTCATCTGCCCAAAGCTAAACCCGCAGTTTGACCACAACTTGCGACACAAACACTCACCCGGCTTGAACCCGGCACGGACCGACTGGGGGGTCACCGAGTGGATCCCCACAGCATGTGCCTCCTGCGCATACTGCTCGTGGATGGAGATGCGGGGCGTGACCAGCGTGTCTGCGGCCACGGTATCAGTACTGGCGCGCACGCTCAGGGATAGCGTCGAGACGGTAGGCCGCGGACGGCCCTCGGCGTGCTCATCTCGGTGTCGAGTCGAGATGAGTTTGCGACTGACTCGCGAGAGACAGGGCCGCCGCACATTTCGACTCACCGAATATGTCAAAGAGGACGAGACGGACTTTGGGCATGAGACGGGACGCGGGACTCATTGTGGGCGGCGGAGCGGAGAAGCGGCGGCGTCGGGGCGATGGGCACGGCGCGGTGCTGCGGCAGGGGACGCGTGAGTCGGAGAGGAGAGTTGCAAGACGAGAGTCGGGCCATTATATGGATGTTGACATGGAGGGTGGAGGTGGCCGAATCACGTGATCCCCCCGCACCGCACAGCCGGTATGCCATGACGACGATGAGATATTTGTTGATGATACCTTGGCATTGTCCTGTCACCCATCCATCTCTCTTGTTCTTGTACGACCTGGCGGTCAGCACCCACCATGTCGTCGTAATGTGCGAGCCTCACCAGGCCGTCCAGGAAGAGGAGCTCGAAGCACTCCGAGCAATCTTTGAGGTGAGCAGGGTCGCCACAGGAGCCGAGTGGCGAAGAGCAGAGAGCAGGCGTCGTCCAAACGTGCACAAGCCCGGCGCGGGAGCTTGGCGGCTTCCGTCCCAGAAGCTGCCGTTCCCTTGCTGCACAGACCAGGTCGAGTACCGGGACATAGAAGCCATGCATGAGCACATGCACATGTGCACGCGTCGCGCGCATCGTTATCTCCCCCGGCATCGCTCGGACCACCGCCAAAATTAGATGGTCGCATGACCAGGTCGAGCGAGTCGAGCGAGGCTCGAAGAGCCGCTCGGCGACACTCGGCAGCACCCTCACTGACACTGCCGCAGGACGATTGGCACGACATCCCGCCGACACGCACAGCATGGGGAACTGAGGGAGAGCACGGATGGTGGGAGGTGCAGCTCCGCTCGACGGAGGATACACGTGTTAGCATCAAGCTTCGAGGACGATTGACAAAGGTTGGTACCATACTGCGGGCAGCACTAGCTGCAGCGGCGTAACTCTTTCCAGCTCAGCAGCACTCGGCTCCGCAATGCTGACCGCACCAGACATACCCAGACATACCACCACTACTATCGCTTGTGGACCCCGTCAAACTTACGCCGGCCCATGTACGCACGCTCACGAAACTTGTGCACGACAAGGCCAAGGCGTCGGTCGGTGCACCCATGATCTTTGACGTGAGTTGCATGTTCTTCTAGTTGAGCAGCGCACTGATCGTTCACAGGTCGCCGACATGGTCCGCGAGTGGATCAGCGTCAATCATGTACCGCTCCCCAAGCCGGGAGTGCCAGAGCCAACATTAATGGAGGAGATGGCGCAGCGGGAGGAAGCTCAGAGGGCGGTAAGCGTGATAGCCCACAGCATGAGCGTCCTAACTCCCCACAGGCTGAGCGGGCTGCGATCGAGGAGGTGAAAGAGCAACGCCGGGTTGCCTCTGAAGAGAACAATAGGCTGCTAAACGAGAAGATCATGCTGGACGCTACACGCAAGCAGGAGCGCATGCGCGCAGCGATGGCCGAGGCCGAGCAGCAGCAGCGCGCAGAAAAGCTCTCCGGCCTGGCCGACGGTGAGCTCGAGATGCGCGAGCTGGAGCTCGACGTCCCCATCTCCGTCGAGGGGTACGACGGGCAGTACGCGAGCTGGACGCTGTTCGGCGCGCGTCGCGAGATGCTGTGGACGAGCTACACGGCCGAGCCTCTCAAGCTCGACTCCAACTTTGTCACCGCGACGACGCCCACCATCACTGTTCAGGTCATTGACTTTTCGAAGAGCCACTATCAAGGTCCCCATGGGCGGAAGCGCATCGACACCCTCATCAACGAGATCAACCGCCTCAAGGAGGTCCGTTCGCCTCATGTCGCGCGGGTGTATGCTGTGCAGCGCACCAAGAGTCCCAAGGGGTGGGAGCGCGTCATCATTGTGGTGGAGCGTATCGCCGAGGGCGGCAAGCTCCGGACGTGGCTGCCGCTTGACGGCTTTGGAGAGGAGACTGCCAAAGTGCGTCGAAACGCGCAGCCCCTACAGAGCTGACCACCAGGAATACATGACTCAGATCCTGTCCGCCCTTGTCGACATGCACCGGGTGCATGTGTACCAGAAACGTATGTTATCTTGCTGGACGCGCAGCTGACGATCAGAACTCGACACAAACCTCGTCCTCATGTCGCCCGGCAGCAAGGGCGAGGTGTGCCTCAAGCTCACGGGCACCGGTTACGCGCGCAGGCTGATTGAGTACCACCGCTCAAATCCCTTCCTGCACGCCTTCCAGGAGGAATACTATCCGGATTCATGGTGCGTCGGCAGTCATCCTTACCTGTGCTAATCTATCAGGCTGTCCCCCGACGAGGTCGAGTCGCCGTACACCTACTCGCCAAAGCGAGACATGTGGCACGCGGGTCTGATTCTTCTGCAACTTCTCTACGGCAAGCAATGCCTTCAGACTTATCACGATCTGCCCACGTTGCTGCAACATGGTGGGTCGCACAAGCTCGGTATATCTCTGACTCTCAGCACCTGGCGGTTTCTCCAACTGGGTCGACCACCTGGTAAAGGGCCTCTTGAATCCAGCGAGCAAGAAGCGTCTTACAGCCGAGGAAGCCCTGTCGCGCCTACGCGCGCCGGACGACGAGTCGACCCGGCGGCCGGGCTCCCGTCCTTCCGGCTACTCGTCGATGGCCAGCTCTATCCCCCCTTCAACGTCGTCGAGCTGGCACCCGGACGCGTTTGGCAGGTCGCCCATAGGTCGCGCGGGCACCTTCTTCCCGGTGGGCACCAATTCTCTGCGGCATCATTCGCGGTACCGCACCGACTTTGAGGAGGTCGAGTTCTTAGTGAGTGGGACTGGGAGAGCGGCAGCTGACCCCAGGGCAAAGGTGCATTCGGCGAGGTCGTCAAGGCTCGCAACCGCCTCGACGGACGTCCCTATGCCATCAGTGAGTATCACTACGTCTATCCAACTGACCTGCGCAGAGAAGGTTAAGCTCCGACCGGAGGACGATGCCACTCGCGTCCTCCGCGAGGTGCAGTCGCTTTCGCGAGTCGACCACAAGCACATTGTGCGCTACTTCTCCTGTTGGATCGAGCAGGTCGGCCCGCCGGAGCCGTCTGCCGCGGACACCCCTGACACGGCGACGGTGTCCAACGTCTCGTCAGAGTCTGAGGACATTTTCGCGGTCAACTTTGAAGACCTCTCCGTCTCGCACCACAGCAGGAGTGCCTCATTCCCACGTATCCGCTTTGCAGAATCAGCAGCAAACAGCGATGAGGAGGATGAAGACGAGGATGAGGACGGCAGCGACGATGACAACGACTCGACTGCCAGCGAATCGAGCGACGACGACTCGGGCAGCGAGGCCGACACGGTCGCCGACCCATCAGAGCGCCGCTCCCGCTCGCGCGCCATCAGCATTCCGTCCAAGCCGTCCACCGCCACCGATGTTACTGGGACGACCACCGACGACGGCTCGGTCCAGGAGATCCTATACATCCAAATGGAGTTTGTCGAGAAGCAGACGCTTCGCGAGGCCATCCAGAACGGGCTGAGCGAGGAGGAGTGCTGGCGCCTGTTTGTCCAGATCCTTCAAGCGCTCGCGCACATGTCGTCTCTGGGCATCGTGCACCGAGGTACGTTGTGAACATGGGACACGGGATCTGACGTGCAGACCTCAAACCCACCAATATTCTCATTGATGCACATGGCAACATCAAGATTGCCGACTTTGGCCTTTCTGTGAGCGGCTCGCCCCGGCATTACTAACCGCAGACAACGGACCTGACCTCGGTGGAAGCGTCGTTCAACGGCAGCCTCCCGATTTCCGGCGCTGAGCCGTCCGAACGCACCTCCAACATAGGAACCAGCCTCTACATTGCCCCCGAGGTCCTCCTCTCGCGCACCTACAACGAAAAGGCGGACATGTACTCAGTTGGCATCATCTTTTTCGAAATGTGCTATGCGTTCAAGACGGGCATGGAGCGCGTAGCAACGATCAATGCCATTCGGCTGCCGACGGTACCGTTCCCGCCTTCGTGGCCTGCGGACGTCAAGCCGAAGCAGAGGGAGATTATCAACTTGCTGCTGCGGCATAACCCCGACATGCGGCCTCAGGCGCAGCAGCTTCTGAATGGTCCGCTAGTGCCGTCCCCGGACATGGAGCGGAGAATGTATGACGGGTTAATCACAGGTGAGTCTTGGCTTTCTGCAGATTATGAAGCTGAGGGTGCAGAAATCACCAATCCCCGCTCGGAAAAGTATCCCGACCTCGTGGAAGCGCTCTTCGAGTCGCACACCAACGCGTTCGGCCTCGACACGCGCATTGATGACTTTACGTACGACAACAACCATGACGACGGGCACTATGTCTGGCAGTCGGTCGTCGTCTCCCACATTGCCGAGATCTTCCAGCGCCACGGCGCTGTCGACGACTATCTCCCGCTGCTGATCCCCGAGACGACGCTGCTGAATGTGTTTCCCGACCTGAAGCCCGTGCGCCTGCTTGACCACAACGGCAAGTTTGTACAGCTGCCATCGTCGAATCTGCTGCGCATGGCAAGGTCCGCGAGCCGGCGCCAGCTGGAGCGAATCAAGCGGTACAATATCGGGTCGCGGTATTCAGAGCTTGCAGCTGGTGGCCAGCCGCAGATATCGTCCGAGATCTGGTGGGTTGCAGTTGAAAGGAGCTGGGCTGACCTCAAGTTTCGATATCGTCTCCCCAATTAGATCACAGGTCGCGGAAGCGGAGCTGCTCGAGGTGATTGACAAGGTCATGACTGAGTGTCAGGGACACCGCGGGCCAAGCACACACGTCGACTACGAGCTCCATGTGAGCCATGAATCTGGTATGTTAGCATTTATGTGTTCCGACCTAACGGTAGTGCTTGCGGCTATCATCTCCACTGTCCCCGTTCACCTCCGTCCTCGCGTCATCAAGGCCCTCAAAGCCCCCAACACGAGCGGCGTTACCTTTGAGCGGAGTCGCTCGGCACTCGAGTCGGTCTCTGGGCTGCCGAAGCAAGTCCTCCACGACCTCGAGCAGTGCATGGGCGCAGGCGAGTTTGGCAAGATGCGGGTGATGCTTGAAGAGACCTTCCCGGCTGCGAAGCGCAAACTGACCCCCGCGCTCGACGAGGTGGCTACAATTATCAGCCTCGCTCGGGCGTGTGGCGTGACCCGCAAGATCCTCTTCCGCCCAACGCTGAGCAGGGGTGCAGAGGTGAGAGGGCCTGGTAGGGTGCGTGCTGACTGCAGTGCTTCCGCGGCGGCTTCATGTTTGAATGTGTGCGCCGTGGGCGCGGGGGCGAGGCGGTCGCATTTGGCGGACGCTATGACGCGTTACTTGATCACTTCAAAGAGCCCTCGACGCAGAAGCGGAAGGTCTACGGCGTAGGCATGTCGCTGAATGGAGAGTGAGTCTCAAGGCGCGGTGCTCGCTGACCCCTAGCATCCTCACCCGCATGGTTGCCAAGTTTGAGTCTGCCCTCTCACATCGCTTGATGAACAAAACGCGCGAGGAGGCCCGCTCCTTTGGTGTACTCACCCCCAACCGCTGCGACGTCTACGTAGGCACATTTCCGCAAGTGGACATTTCGTACCGCATGCAGCTCGTCGGCGAGCTGTGGCGCTCGGGCATCCACGCGGATTTCCAGTACGATGATGGCCGCACCGAACCCGAGCTTCTGCAAGAGTGTCGGGAGCAGAACATTCTGTTTCTCGTCATGGTTCGCGCGCCGCGTCCGCAGCGCGCCGTTGTCAAGATCATCCGCGTCCTGACGGGCAAGTCGGATGATGACGGTGGGTCCTGGGTGCCGCAGGGATATCCACACCGAGCCATTTGAACTAACGGCACAGTGGAGCGCAAGGAACTTACAGGCTGGCTGCAGGAGAAGATTACCGAGCAGCGGCGCGTTGACGCGAGCTATGGGCCCGGGGCCGGCCCGCTCGTGCCCATTGCGACGAAGAAGGATGCCGACGACCCCGCCGCCACGGGCGTCGAGGCGGATATTCGCCTCGTGCTGCCCCCCGAGCCGCTGACGAGCAAGCGCAAGACGCAAGTCGTCCGCAAGCACCGCCACGGCACGAAGAACGTCTACTATGAGAAGGGTAAGCCACGCGCCGCAGCGCGCGGTGCACAACGAGGTGCTGACTGACATGCAGCTCGCGACTTCGCGACCAGCGTGCAGAGTACGCTCCCGGTGCTCGGCGTCGACCTGCCGTCTGAGCTCATCTCGCAGCTGGCGTTTGATGTTGGGTGGGTGGAGGACGACGATGCGTGGCGCACGACGTTCCACACCCTGCCGACGAGCGAACGCAGCTATGCCGACCAGGTGCGCAAGGCGGTTGCCGAACACGCAAAAAGCGCCGGCAGCAGCAGCGGCGGCGGCTGTAACCTGTGGCTGTTCAACGTGCGCGATGCTCGGGGCTTTTTGCTCCAGCTCAAGTAGCCGACAGTTGCCAAAGTGGATGATAACCCTTTCTAAGACCTCTTGAGTGTATTGTCGAGAGATCCTTGCGATCCTGCTTCGATAACACTCTGCCCTCAACTAGATTTTTTTCCAATAAATGCATGAATGCGCTGCTTGCTCTCTGCTATCACTCTTCTAGTACTAATTCTACAGGTCTTTAGTCCTCGCTGAACTCAAACTCAAACGCAGCAGGCATCGGTCCGTCCCAGTCAAGCCCGCTGGTGTCCGCAGCCGCAGCCGCAGCCGCAGCCGCGCCTGCAGCACCAGCTCCAGGACCCTCGAGCTCGGGCTCGTCGGCCGTGGCGGCGCCGCGCGGCCACAGCGATGCGTCCAGCTTAATGTACTCGCCCTCCTCACTGCTCGAGCTGTCCTCAAGCAGAAGAATGTTGCCACTCCAGCCAACGCGCGCACGCCCGTCGGCCGGCTTGCCGGCGGCAAACGCCGCACCGTCGCCGACTGAGCGGACGGGCGTGTAACGGCCTTTCTTCGTCTCAGGAGCCGCTGGCGGTGCGGCGCCAGCGGCAGCGGGCGTCGAGGGCGGGATCGGGTCGAACGGGCCTGTGATGAAGGGCAGCTGCGTGGGCGTAATGCGTGTCATGTTGGGCACGATGCTAAAGCCCGGCTCGGCCGCCTTCTTGTCGCCTTCAGCGTCCTTGCCCTTGGAGCCTTCTCCCTCCTTGTTCGCCTCGGCCTTGTCGCCGCCTGCGACCCTGTCGACGTCCATCGCTTCGCCCTGCTCGGCCTTCTTGGACTTTGCGCGCGCCTGCGCTTTGGCCGTCGTAGAGAGGACAGCCGTCTTCGTGCGCTTCTTCTTCTCTTCGGCCACGGGCTTGGCCGTGCTGGGATAGTCGAACATGGACGGCTTGGCCCACGACACAAAGTCGACCTTGGGGATGCGGCCCTTGCCGTCGAGCGCGATAATCGTCGTCGGCGCAAACGTCAGGCCAAGGAAGTGCGCAAGCGGGAACCAGTACCAGAACTGCACAAACAGCGCCATGCCGACAATTGCCTTCATGTCGGGCGTGCCCGCGCGCGTCGCGAGCGAGATGGTCATGTTGCGCCCGCCGGCGTCGATGATACCCTGCGCGAGCGACGCACCAAAGCGCGCCATCGGGTCCTCGTGCTTTTCCGCCACGACCTTGGCGAACAGCTCGCGGATCTCGGCCGCCTTGGGCGCCTGCGCGTCCGTCTGCTGGATAAGGATCATGGCGAGCGCAATGTATGCGCCCTGGCGCACAAAGTCGACAGGGTCGTGTGTCATGGGCTCGAGCAGGTCAATGGCCGCCTCGAGACCCGTGCCGGCGCATGAAATGCCGAGCGCGAGGGTCGCGCCATGCCTGACATGCGGGTTATAGCTCTCCGCGAGCAGCAGCACGACGCGCGGAACCTGCGTGTGGTTGCGGAAGAGGACAAAACCGAGCGCAATGACGGCCGCGCGGCGCACATCGTCGTTGACGTCCGAAACCGCAAAGTGGAGGAGCTGCTTGATGACCTTGTTGTCGCCGGTGCCAACGTACGCCAGGGCGTACACAAACATACCACCGTAGCGGAGAAGCGCGTCCTATAGCGTTAGCTTCAAGGCGGGCGTCATCCCACTCACGTTGCTCTTGGTAAACTTCTCGACGACCTCGGCAGCACCATCGCGTTTGCCATACATCATGAGGGCGACACCGATAGCGACACCGCGAACAATCTTCTCGTGCTGGGTCTCCCCGGCGTATGAGATCATCTCGTCGAGAACACGCTCGTTCGGCTGGCCAAGCATGACAAGACCCATGGCGTAACCGGCGGCCTCGGACGAAGTCGCATTATCCTGGAAGAGCGTATTCTTGAGCTCGTCGTAAATGTCCTCGTCGCCAGTTGCAAGCGCAGACACACCGAGACCAAGCGCAGCACCATGCTGGACGATCGGGTCGTTGATCTCGGAGAGTCCCTTGCGGAGCTCCTTCTCGGCACCCTCTTTCCGCCCAGTGTAGATGAGACCAAGGGCGAAGAGGGCACCGCCTTCTGAGAACTTTGAAGGGGCCGAGCCGCCGGGGAGGTAGGGCTTGACAACACGGACGCCGTTAATGTACGATCCACGGTGGATGAGGCCGAGGGCAGCGGTGGCCGAGAACTTGGCCCAGTTGGACGCCCGACCGAGCCAGTCGAGGTTCTCGCGCAAGAACTGGTCCGAGGTGGTGCCGCAGTGCGCATAAGCGTTAGTGAAGGTGATAGCCGAGTGGTAGATCGAGTAGCGGTCCTCGAGGCTCTCCTTGGTGAGCTTGAGGATCGACATGTCGGTGCGATTGTTCTTCTTGAGGAAGTTGATATAGAGCTCGGCCGCTCGGGACCCGTTCAAAACCTCTTCGATGAAAGTGCGCTCCTCCTCGGTACCTGATGTGCCGTCTGGACCCCATCCGCGCTCGGCGAGCTTGGCGCGCAACGGCTCGAGGAAGCTTTGGGGAGCCATCTGGGTGACGTCGAACGCAATCTGGTACGCCTCGAGGCGTCCGCGGTCGCCGCCCTTCTCGATCAGGTCAACGACGCCCTCGCCACATGCCGCTGCGTCGTCGAGCTGGACCCAGATCTGGGTGATGGCGTTGTAGTCGGCGTTCTTGGACAGCTTGAAGAGTTTGAGGAGGAGCTGGAGGAGCTCGCGGCGGAACGAGTCGGGCCACGCGTCGCTTCCGGCCGCGCCGCCAATCGCCTCTGACAGGATGTAGCGGAGGAGGCTCTCGTCGTGGGCTACTACTGCCGAGGACGAGGTGGGGTCGGGTGCGCGCGAGGTCTTGTAGATGGCCTCGATGAGATTGAGGCGGCGCAGCGAGAGCGCAAGACCAATAGCCTGAGTGTCAGAGGTTGGCACACAAAGAGTCGGCACGCAACTCACCAGCTTGGCACCCTCGGCGGAGCCGTTTCGGATGACACCCTCCACAATCTCTTCCAGTCGGGGGTCGGACGGCTCACTGCTCTCCGCATTGAGAATGGCGCGGTCGATGCAGCCGGCAATAATCGTCTCCTTGAACTCGGCGTACGGCTCCTTCTCAAACACTGCGCCGGCGCGCAGGGCAAACTCGACGGCCTCGTCGCGCTCGCCCAGGTAGAAGAAGACCTTGGAGCACAAGAGCGCTGCGAGGGGGCGCGACTCGGCGGGCAACTCGGAGAACTGGGGGTCGGCGAGCGACTCGCTTGCGGGTCAGCGCTGTGCTCGCGGCCGTTGTGTGCTCACATGTACGGGAGCTCTTCGCTGATCTCTGCCCAGAACTGGGGGACGATGGAGAGGAGGAACTGGAGGGCGTAGATGCGGACCTCGCGGTCCTCGTCCTTGAGGAGCGCGAGGGAGCCCGCTGCACTGGTTGTGACGGTCGCCACTGGCATTGTCGAGGATGGAGAGTGGACGATAGATGTTGTTGTCGGCCTTGTCGCGATACTCGTAGTCGTCCGTGTCGTACCTGTCATCATCGTCGTCACTGGTGAACGCGCGTCCATCCGCGGTCACGTGGATGGAAATACGGCGATATGGGGCTTGTGGCATCCTCCCACGTGTATGGCACGTGTAACATTACGTAACGACATCGGCGTCTTGGCGACCGAGTCGGCCGGAGGAGGCCGAGTGTCCGCGCCACCGTGTGGGGCATGCGCGATAAGCCGACGTGTGTCAAGTTCCGTCCATGTCGACTCTCGACTCTCGACTCGAACTCGTTCGCGCTTCGCCTGACGCTCGCTCGATGCACATTCCATCGCATACGCTCGCCTCGGATCCAGTCTTAAGCGTCACCCTGTGCGTTGTCTTGCTCCTCCCACCCTGCGCGGGCACTGACAATCATACAGCACAATGCCCTCCAACGACCGGGACCACACATACCAGCGTAAGCCAATGGGGCCCGCCACAGCAGCCCCCGGGCTAACAGGCAGTGTTCGTGTACGGCATACTGGCTGTTCCGGCCGTGCTGCAGCGCGCGCTGGGCCGTGATATTGCCGACCTCAAATTCCAGGACGCCGTTCTGCCGGTGCGTTGCCTGGCCCAGGGGAGAGAGAGGTCGGATCCCAGACTGACTCCTACCCAGGGCTACACCCGCCACCATGTCAAGGGCGAGGACTACCCGGGCATCGTCGACGGCAAGGGCCTCGAAGTCCTCGTCGGGAAGGACATTGGGTGCGTGCCCGCCGCAGGGAGATGCACGTGTCGCTAACGTGCCAGGCAGCTTAGCGAGGATGACCGCTCGACGCGCGGCACGGTCGTCTACGGGCTCACGCCGCAGGACCTGCACCTGCTCGATGTATTCGAGGGAGACGTGCGTGGAGCGACCGGCAATGGGGCTGACAGCTGCAGGATTACGACCGTGTCGACGTCAAGGTGACTCTGCTCGGAGTGCCGCACTCAAAGGACGACGTCGGGATGCCGCGCGAGGCCAAGGCGACCGGCTCGGCCTTGGCCAACGTCTACATCTGGTCGGCATCGGTCCTGCGCCTTGACCCGCGTATCTGGAAGTAAGCTTGCGGCCTGCCGGTGACGTGCTAACCGCCAGTCTAGACGAGTTTATCCGCGACAAAGCCGACGCGTGGGCGACCGTCAACGACCACGAGTACACCGCTGTCGAGGCAGCGCGGGGCAAGTTTGAGGTTGACAAGGATGGGCTGGTGGCCAGGAAGGTCGAGGGCTTCCCCGATTTTGGCCATGGCATGAAGAAGCACTGGCTGTTTGCCCCGACCTGTGAGTGTTCAACGCCGTGCTCTTTCTGACAACAGACGTGAACTTGAACCACGGTGCGGCCACCCACTATTGAAGCGCCATCTAACTACCAGGATCCTACGGCTCGCCTCCATGGCCCGTGATTGAGGCCAAGGAGAAACTCTCGCGGGAGATAGAGGCCCGCCCGGACATTTTCATGCGGCGTCTGCTGTATCCCCGCCTCAACGCGGTCCGGAAACAGCTCGCACCAATGATCAACGCCGAGACAGAAGAGGTCGTCATGGTCGCCAACGCCACGACGGGCGTCAACACTGTTACCGTCAACATTGAGTGGAAGGCGGGTGACGTTATCGTTGTCTGTGAGTCCACAGCGCGGCACGCCCCGAGATGCATCTAACAACAGACGCGACAACCTACGGTGCCGTCTCGCAGACGATGAAGTGCGTCTGCGACCGCAACCCGGGCGTCAGCCTCGAAATCATCCTTGTCGAGTTCCCTTGCGACCATTCGGTGATCGTGGACAAGACCGAACAAGTGCTCGCAAAGTACAACAAGCCGACGGCGAACGTGCGCGGTGGCAGTGACCCCGCCGTCGCTGTCGGCGTGACTGCCGAGCAGCGCGTGCGCCTGGTCGTCATCGACTCGATCGCGTCAACCCCCGGCGTCCAGTATCCGTGGGAACAAGTTGTTGGCCTGTGTCACAAGTACGGTGCGCTGTCGATCGTAGACGCCGCGCACTCGATCGGCCAGCACCATGTCGACGTGAAGAAGGCCGACCCCGACTTCTTCGTCACAAACTGCCACAAGTGGCTCATGACGTGCGTACTAGAGAGTCTGTTTCCTGCAGTCTAACCGTAGCCACCGCGCAAGTGCGCTCCTCTATGTGCCGTTCCGCAACCAGCGCCTCATCCGCTCGTCCTTCCCCACGGGCTTTGCCTACGAGTCAGAGCGGTATCCCACGGAAGGTGTGGCGCATCCCTGGTCGTTTGTCGACCAGTTTGCGTGGAATGGGACAATGGACTTTACGTCCTACCTCACGGTCCCCGATGCGATCAAGTTCCGTGAGGAGATTGGCGGCGAGGAGCGCATCATCGCATACAACCATTCGCTCGCGGTCGCGTGAGTTGCTGTTGGCCGCAAGGCAACGGCGGGGTATACTGACACGCGCAAGCGGCGGCAAGCGGCTCGCAAAGCGCTGGGGCACGCGGTTCATGGAAAACGACAAGGGCGAGCTCACAGCGTGCATGGTGGGTCCTGGGCCCATTCTCCAGGGCGTTTTAGGTACTAACCGCAATCGCAGGCGAACGTCGAGCTGCCCGCTTTCCCGACGCCAAAGGATGGCGACGACCTCGCGCGCATGCTCCACTTTGTCGAGACAAAGCTGTGCTATGACTACGACACCTTTGCGTCCCCGGTAGGTCCCCGTCAAGTGGCACGCGGCAAACCCCAGTGTCTGCCTTGCCCGATTCTCGCGACTGGCCAGCCACTGCTGACACGTTTTCCCGCAGATATACCACAACAAGACATGGTGGGCGCGCTTCTCGGCACAGGTATGGGTCGAGCTGCAGGACTTTGACCACGTCGCCGACGCGTATGAGAAGATCAAGGCGCGGCTTGAGGCGGGCGAGCACCTCAAGCCGTACGAGGGCGCGGGTGCCGGCTATACGTAGATAAGTGCACGAACGGTAGGAGGAGTTTGGGAGGCGATCCGGTTGTGATCGTGGAATATGATCTTGATGCTACTTGTGTCGAACAGGGACCTCACCGTTGGGCTCTTTGGATACTCCCGTCCCAGATGGCAGTACAGACCGTTCCCCGCGTTCTGCACGGGGCACGAGGGCACGAAGTTGAGTAAAGGATGCGTCCATCGCATCTGTTCCCTCGAGGCCATCCATTCCTCGAAGGCCTCAGAGAAGCCTAGCTGTGGCTGCAGACATGCCCAAAGATAGGATAGGCCCTATGCAGTTTCTGTGGCCACATCGGCTGTGCTCGTATCGCCTGTAGCCTTGGCTGCGGCCTTGCCTTCAGACTTGCCGCAGAACCGTCAGAATCTTGTAGAATACATTAACAATCTTCGAATCGGCCTAGCATGAGGGTCTGGGTGACGAGGGCTGGGGTTTTGCAGTCGGTCGCATAAAAGTGGCGGCAGATAATCTGCTCGATACGGAACGAAACGCACTGGGTCCACAGCACCTCGCAACAGTTCTACACTAACTACATCTGCTGTTAGGTGAGTGAGGGTCGAAGCGTCGGGTGAACCAAGTTTACGTCCCACACTCCCGCTGGTAGCTGCGACATCACGAGGATGAGCCGCCGACGAGCGAGAACGGTGTGGGTGGAGCGCTAGGCGGAACGTGCTGCGAACGCACCTAACCCTCCCCTGAGTCCGGTCCCCATCTTGACCCTTGGGTACTCAACAGTGACGGCCGCTGACAATTCAAACTCATCACCAGGACGGTGGGGATGCGACGTGGGTGACGATAGGTTGCGCTGCGCCGTGCGCTGTTGAAGATGTGCACAAACACTTGGTAACGCCACAGGGAGATGGTGCGGTTCACAATCCAGAGCTCCACGCGCGCTGACAAGCTGGTCGTCTGCGAGCGTCGTTGGGGATACGCCTGGGTAAACCAAGAGGGGATGGTGCACTGGTATCCGGCGCGGTGTACGTGTCCATCTGTCACTGCACGCAGTTGGTATGCCTTGCTTGTTGCGGCGCGAGCCTGAGCTGTGACCGAGTCTGGACGTAGATCGTGAACGGGCGACTACGCTCACGACGCTCCCGCGCCCGCCGCTGCGATGGCGTCCACGGCCCAAACGGCCACCGCAATGGCGATGGCAATGGCGACCTCAACGGCGATTGCAACACCGCGAACGCAAACAGGCCCCACGCGCTTCACTCACGCGATTCGCGTCTCGCGCATTTGCACATTTCATATCAACATCAGTTAGTCTCTACCTTTCTAGCCGATTAGGCCTGCTTTGCCTGCTCGGCAGCGATCTCCTCGTTGTATGCTTTGATCGCGGCGTCGGCGACGCGGAAGCTGGAGTGCTGTCAGTGCTACGTCTGGGCCAGCGGGTTGTGGGCGGCTCTGTGTGCGCGTACGCGCCGGACCGGTACAGTCTCCAATGCCATTATCTACACCCCACACCCAACCACCGACGTCCACCTCACACCCACAGCCCCTCCAGGCTCTCAGCAGACTCACGCCTCAAGGCCCTTGGGGAAGCCGCCGTAGCCGGTCACATGCATGAGGCACTCGCGGATCTCCGTCTCGGTGAGGCCGTTGCGCAGGCCGCCGCGGACGTGGCCAGCCAGCTCCTTCTCGTGTCCGCCGATGGCGAGGATGCTGGTTGTCAGTAGGAGCGCACACGCAGGTGGGGGCCCAGGTTGTTCGGAGAGGGGAAGAGAGGCGGAGAGGAGATAGAGGACGCGGCACCGAGACGGGATATGAGATGGCGGCGCCCGTTCGTGAACGATGGTAGCAGGGCATCTCCACTTGGATCATCTCCCACTCTCAGAGGCGCCTCTGTCCGCACAGCACCTCTACGCCCCTCTCCCGCCTCCACGCTGCCAGCTCGGCGGACGTGCGCGCACACTCACGTGATAACCACCAGCGAGCGGTGCTTGAGCTCAAGTCCAGGCCGCGACCACAGCCCCTCCCACGCGCTCTTGGTGACAAACTCCTGGACGGGGCGCATAAACTCGCTCTGGCCACGGGACAGCTGGTTGTCGACGTACGCGTCGCCGAGGACCTTGCGGCGCGTCTGGATGCCGAGGTCGAAGAGGGTGTCGTACGCGGCATCGCGCTCGGCGTTGGGGTTGGCAGCGGGGGCGGACATGGTGGGCGTGGGCGGATGTGCTCGACGAGAGGAGGTAGATGTTGCAAAGTCGGAAACGACGATGATGCTCAACCTCGGCTACTAGCGCGGTCGGACTTGTCCGGAACGACTCCAGACGGAGATCGGCCGTGGGCACATCTCGCGTCGGCAACGCTGCGAGCAGCACTCAGCAGGCGAGATGGAGATGCAGCTCCCCTGGTCCCCCAACTGCATGGTAGGCAGCGATCCCGGTCCCAGGTCCAGAAGGCGGCGACCGGTGATGCACAGTGGATCCACCAATCTCGGTTATATCTCGTCCGCCACAGTCGGCCGCGGTGGACGTGATATCGCCCAGCGCCACACTCGACCCCGTCCGGAACATCTCGAACGGAGGCCATCGTTCATGGGTCATGCCTGGGGCAGGAGCCAGGATGGGAATGACCTCCAGGAGGCGGTCGCTGTGGAGCGGAGGTGAAGAAGGACTCTTGCAGAATCTTCTACCAGCGGCGGACCTAACATGCCATTGTGGACATGGGCGACGGCTGCGATCCACAGAGACACTGAACCCACGAGCCCCGGAAGCCATGCCGACCACGTCCGATTACACCTAGCCCGTCGTAGTTCTCTATGGGGCGACTGTTCCTGTCAGCACCCGACCCGTGATGGTGACCTCCTGCGGCCCTCCCCGTTGGCAAGAGTGCCTCAACATCGTCGCCGGCCGGAGGGAAGGCGGACCTCACATGCACCACCGACCCCTTTCGAGCTGCCGCCAAAGGACGAATGCTGCCACCTCGCGGCTACGCCACTTCCTGGTCTCCTCGCCTTCAATGCGGTTTTTTTTCCAGCGCAAATGGTTCCATTGCTCGATGGTAAACCCGATCCGCTCTCCTATCGCTCTCTCCTATCCCCCTGTACTGTCCTACCTCCCAGTTCTTCTGGTATTGGTTCAGCGTCATCACCTGTCCAGCGTTGGGGCTGCAGAAAAGCTTGCAGAGGGTACAGAGCGCGAGCCTCGGACGGCGTCCGATCGAGACTGCCCGGCTCAGGGAGCCGTTGGCGGGAACATGCGCAGCGCGTTACAGGCCAGGTCCGCTCCTGCTGTCGCCGCGACGTGTACGTACGAGGCATCGTTGAAGAGGTAGGGGTAGGAGCGGCCACTCATAATCTGCGGCAGCGCTGCGCCATGCGCGTCAGCTTGAACTCTGACGCAAAAGCCGAGCTTTGGCTGGGCGACGACTGGCAACAGGCAGCGTTCAGAGGTCGTCCCAGCGGCCAGTTCCTGGCCGGAGGGGGGGCTTTGGAAGGGGTGGGCTGCTGCTCGTGCTGCTGCACGGCATGCATCACGGACCACGCACTACTGAGCCTCCGCGATGGAGGCTTGCACTCTGCTCTAAATCCACGGACGGCGCGTTGCAGCTGTGGAAAACTGGGAGAGAATATCAGAGAATATCGCTGAAAACTGCAATCCGACGGATAACCTGTTGTCGTCTCGCCTCTTGACACCAGCGCCACTTGCTGCTTCGTGACTCGCCATTGACCATGGCCGAGCAACGTTGCTTGACATTCTGGGATCCCAGACGGGTCGCACCACAGCACGGCAGAGGCACCGACTGCCAGCAACGTGTACGGCGCTCAAGCCAGCAAACGGGGCAACGAACATTCCATTCCATGACTGCTGGGGCTGATGACGCGGGTACTGACGCGTGATCCGTCTCGGGAGCGCGGGAAAGACACTCGACAACGACGAGAAAAGTACCGAAGCGAGCACACCGCGCGGTCCGACCAGGCTGCTGCGCAGGCAGCAGGCCACCCTTGCGACCGGTCCGAACGGCCCCGCCCCGCTCGTGGCTACCCAGAGTTCTGCCCGCCTCACCGTTGTCTCCACAGGCCACCGCACCGCCAGGAATGGATGGGACGGGCCGCGCGGTATGGGCCAGCGGCATGCGAATGGCGCTAGTGGCGACGGGGGCCCGAGGAACAGCGACACAGCCCAAAGTGGCAGCGCCAGTGACCTCATGAGATCGTGAGAAACGACAACGACCAGTTGCGTGCTGCTGTCGCATTCTCCGAAGGCCGAGGCCCAGCGCAGGGGCATGCGACGTGTGGGAAGAGCCAATGGCGACGGCAACGGCAGCAGCATGGACACTGGCTGGGAGCCCGCCGTGCCGGCGACTCGCCATGTCGCAACTGGATCACGGGGTCCGTCCACCTGGCATGTCGTGCGTTGCACATTGCACACTACGTCCGCTGTGCCGACTTGCCGCTTACGTCTGGCACCACTCTCCTTGGTACAGTCTGCTGTCTCAAGAGGACCTGGAACGTCTGCCTCGTGTTAACCAAGCCGCCCACCGTGACAGTCTGCCGTACTGAACCTGTCTCAGGCCTCGGACGGGTCGACAAGTCATCAGCGTCGCGCGCAGCTCGCGCAGATATGTCGCCCCCCATCTCGCCTCTCGTTGTCGCGTGCGCCGCCAACGTTTCTCTGCACGCGGGTGCGTTTCAGCTCCAGTCGCCACGGCGAGCGTTGCATGCCATTTTCCGGTCCAACTCTCTCGCGACTCGGGAGCGCGACGCTCATTCACGTCTTGGAACCTTGGTGCTCGGCGGCAAACCCAACCGCACTGCCCACCCAGAACAAAAGAGTCATCACACGCTGCAGCTGCTAGAGGTGTCGCTTTGAAACTCATCCCCGCAAACTGCAAGAGGCGATACGTGCGTCATGGCTAGGCCTGGTTAGTCACCGCTCCCGCTGCGCGCCGGCGGGTAGAGTTAGGCGCAAAGGGTGCGTCGAGACGTCTGCGTGACCCCTGCTATCCTGGCCTAAGCACGATACGCAAGTAGCCGCTGAGCGCACTGTCCTGGCCGCTGGAGACGGTCCCCGCGGTGCTGTCAGTCGGCGTCCTGGGACAGAGTTGCCAGCACTGGTCTGAGCGTTAGGCTCAGTGGCGGCGGCACTGGCGGGCCTCGGAATCAGGCTTCATCTCTGCGCTGTGCGGCTGCTGCAAGCGGTGCGCTCACAGCTTCCAGCCACCTACTACGATTACGTGCTTCGCCCCGTGGCGTGTTGCTACCGCGCCTAAGGTTGCGTAGGAGGCAATCGAGGGAACGCGAGGCACTGGGCGGCTTCGGGGACCGAAGAGTAGCAGCCCGTCTTCGGGTTCGGGTTCCAGCATCGCAGGGGAGCGAGACAGGCATACTCGTCGCGCCAAGCTCGTACTCTGCGTGTAACGCCAGCAAACGCAAACCTACTCGACAATATGCTGCTCTTGTGACCGGGGTCCTGGTAGCCGCTGGGTCGTGTCCTCGTGTCCTAGCAGCCGCTGGGCCAATGCCATCTGCTCGGATTGCGCGCACATTCCAGCGCGTCCGCTGTGCAGCACTAAGCCGCCCCACCTCGACGCCGCGCGCTGACAACGGCCTGACTGCCGTCCGACCCCGGGGCAAACTGGCGTCCAGGGCGGTTCCAGCGCCTCGCAACGGCGGAGACTGAGCACTAGGATCCTTGGCCACAGGGCTCGGCGTCCAGTTCGCGGACCAGCGATAAAAGGTCAAGAGCGTTGCGCCGAACCGCAGCGGCGTCGTGACGTCAGCAAACAACAACAGCGACGCACATGGGTCTTTTGCCAACCGTTGCAGAACGACACGGTCGCGCGGCCAAACGCTAACTTGCAGAGAGTGGTACCGAGAGAGCGTGACCGAAACCTCGTTGCAAGGATGGGGTGAGAGAGTTCGTAGAGATATGGGGACAGCAGTGAGTGCGCCGAGATCCAAGAACCGTTGAGGTACTGCGTCGGCGCTTGTGTCGCGGAACGAAGAGTCTGAGCATGCGTGAGTCAGAGCCGTACTCATAACCTGACGACATCTGCCACGCGCTACTATTGGAGGCAGTTAAGTGCCCGTGGAAGCTGTAGCCAGCGGCTGATGGATACCGTGGCAACGCATGGCCTGGACTGAGGCGTGGCGTCTAGATGGAACCGGCCTGTCTCGGTCTCTACCGTTTGCGTGCCGAGCTCCCACCCAGAGAGGCTCCGGTAGGCCAGTCTTGGCGCCGCAGAGAGAGAGTGCAGTTCCCCTGGGAAAACGCAAGTGTGGACGCGCCGCTCAACGAGTACTGAGGTCGCCGCTCAGCCGTTTACGATGGGTCCGCGCGCGGAGGAACGCCGCCGGGGTCATCGTCCATCTCATCTTTCTCTCTCTCAGTCCTGGGCCGAGAAACCTCAATGCCCTCAGTGACCTTGGTCCGTCCAAGCCACACGATCGGTTCCTATTAGTACGCTGTGCCTGCCACAGTGCTGCCTTGTAGATCTTTCGCGTCATGGCGCCCAAGTCCCAGGCCCGTCGCCGAAGGGTACACTGTTCCGGGGTCGTGCTGCGCAGTTTCTGGGTCAGGCAGCATGTGGGACTCATGTTCGACCGCGATGAGAAATGCCAGGGCCCGCGTTCGCAGCAGGGTTGACGATGATTAACAATGTCGAACTCCAGCACTGGCCAAACCTAGAGCTAACGTCCAAAGTCACCCGGCGACAACACAGGGAGAACACCAACGAGGTTATCTGCGCCTCTGCGATGCTGCTCTGCTGTGCGTTTCATCATGTTCCGCAAACCATGAGCTAAACGGGTTGCCGAGAACTCGACAGGACCGCGAAGATCTACGTCCAGGAAGGCTGCCACAAAAAAAAAAAAAAAAAAAAAAAAAAAAAAAAAAAAAAAAAAAAAAAAAAAAACAAAAAAAAAAAAAAACTTGGGGAAACCAGGCTTCCAACCCACCGCCCAGAATCTTGATGCTTTGCTTCGCTTTTGTTGGAGTCGGGCAGCCGCAACGATCCTGGCCCAAGCCGCACGGGCGGGGTGGACCCGCGCCAAGCTTATCACTGGCGCCGGACTCCGACCCGAGGTGGCGCTGGGCTGGCGGCGCACCAGGCGGGCTCGCGTTCCCTGCGGGTGCCCGAGCCTGTGCCGTCAAGCGCGTATTGTTCGATCTCCGTGCTCGTGCGGACGTTCTCTGCGCGGCCAGGTGCGCGAGCGACAAGCGCACGCCACGCTGCGCTCGCCGCGGAGTCGCGCGCCCACTCTTCCCCGAAGTCTGTGAGATGGGCCGCGCAAAACCCAGCCTTGTGAACGCCACAGTTCTGCGCGTCTCGTTGCCCTCGTTAACCACAAGCTAGCCCAGCCACAGACATGGTTTCGGGGTCGCCACGGGCTTTGCCCCTAGGGAATCGGGGGCCGCCGTGCTGGCATCTTGCTCCTGATATCCCAGCACCGTCTGGTGTTGGTGTTCAGGAGACAAGAGTGGGTCCCGAGCTCCTAGGCTCCAAATTGTGCAGTCTTCGCGATCGACCTGTGGCCAGAGAAATCCCAGACGACTGGCGGAAATCGATCAAAAGTGCGGAGGCAGCGATCAAGGGAGTGCCGAGTTTTCTGGTAGTGCCAAGCCAGCTAAGCGTCTGGCGCCTGCGGCTACCCCAACCCTCTTTCTCGGTAGCTACAGCAGCACTAGCAGCGTGCCGCTATGGCTAGGTGGGTCGGCCACGACCGAGGAGAGTCGTCGCTACCGGTCGCTACCACAACGGCGTCCGGCGTGCGGGGCACGGCGCGACGCCGAGATCGCAGCACCAGCCCCCCTCCCCGTCGGTCGAGCGGTGCTGCTGAACGTGTCCCGAGATGGCGCTGGGGGGGTTCATAGGCCGCGTTCTGGCGCGCTCAGGCCCACGATACCTGCAGCAATAAGGCTGCCGCCAGGTTCGGTCTCGGTTGCCTCTGGCAACCGTGGTGTCGATCATCCAGGCCCCCTTCCGGTGCGAGTACGCGCCAGGCTGGTACCTGTACATGTGCCCCGCGGCCAGGAGGACGGCGGCGGGCGGCGGGCGACAGGGTCTGCGTTGTCCCACGCCAGTGCGCAGCAGACGCTCCCAGTAGGCCCTGCTGCGCGTCAGCAAATACGCGCGCGTCGAGCCTGCCTCGACGGCAGTTGAGCTGCCGCAGGGTTTGGTGCTGCCCTTGTGGCGTGATCTGCTCGGCGGCCTGACGTCGGTGGACGTGCGCTCGCGCCGAAACCGGCTCCGGCGGCCCTCGCCATGTGCGCGGGTGGCCCCGCAGGGAGACTTGAGTGGAGGCTTGAGGGGAGGCTTGAGGGGAGGCTCAAGGGGAGGCTCGAGGGGAGGCTCAAAGGGAAGCTCGACGGGAGGCTCGAGAAGAGGCTTGAGGGGGAGCAGAAGGCGGCGCGCTTCCGTCTCCTGACCGTTTTGTCGCAGTCGTGGGCCTGCCTGGAAGCTCATTCAGGCGACACTTGTCGGGGTCTGGCGAGCGGTACAGACCATAGTCTGACCCACCCGCCACAGAGAAATCCGCGGTAGAACACGCTCTGGCGCGCAGGATCACAGTCCAGGGGCGGCTCTGCAAGCGATGGTGGCGCCACAAGTCTGACCCCCGTCTCGGCTCTTTTGTAGAGTGAGGGGGTGAACGGGCGTGTGAGTTGAGCTCGGCTGCACCTCATCTCTCAGGGTGCTTCCCGTTCCTGCAGCGGAGACGGTCGTTGAGCCGGCGGTAGAATGTACAGGACCTGGCAGGCAGCAGACTGCAGGCCCTTACGACAAAGGTGAGGTGGAGACGGCCGGTGCTCATTCGATTCGCTTCGCGGCCTGAAGCGGCCGGTCCACTACAGCGGGTGCCTCTGTTAGTCCGTTGCCAGCTGGGACGAGAGTAGCTTGCGGGCGACCGCTCTGGGACGGTTCCAAGCGATGCGGCATCGCCAGCTCCGTCCTAGCCAGCGGCACAGGTGAGACCACAGCTAGGCTGTAGCGTCCCACCTGCTATGCCGCATGCTCGCTGCACTCGCCTGGTCGATCAACTTCACAACGCAGCAACCGTCAGCTCGTCACCATCTCCCAGGCCGCGGATGCTTGTTTTAAATGTTCCGTGAGACCCTTCGCGTCCCCGCAATGCCGCTGCCCGCAATGTCGCTGCCGTAATGCCGCTGCCGTCCAGCGCCCTGCCGCAGCGCAGCCGGCGGCCGCAAAGATAATGCAGTGCAATAAGTGGTGTATCTACAATCTACTGGTCCTTCTGCGCGTCGAGCTCGCTCTGGCTCTTGAGCGCCTCGCCCTTGGTGCTCATGCGGTTGAGCTTGTGGCCGGCGAGCACCTCGGCCACCTCGTCGCGCGACAGGGTCTCGTATTCGATCAGCGCTTTGGCGAGCGTGTGCAGCTCGTTCTCGTGCTTTTTCAGCAGCGACGCACAGCGGCTCATACCCTGGTCGAGGAAACTGCCAGTGTTAGTCGCGTTGTAGCAGTTGGGATATCAAATGGCGCCAGTGACGCGGCCAGCACGCACCTGCGGATCTCGCCCTCAATCTCGTCCTTCTTCTTGCTCGACAGGTACAGGCTCTCGTCGTCGCCGTGGCTCACCAGGCCGACCTTGTCGCTAAAGCCATAGTTGCGGATCATGCGCGTCGCTACGTCCGTCGCGCGCTGCAGGTCGCTCGAGCAACCGGACGTCGTGTCGTCGCGCCCGTACAGCATCTCCTCGGCGGCGCGCCCGCCGAGCGCCACGTCAATCATGGCCTGGTACTCTTTGCGCGTGTACGAGTCCTTGTCCTGCTCGGGCAGCTGGAACGTGATGCCGAGCGCCTGACCGCGCGGCATGATCGTCACCTTGTGGAGCGGCATCGCGCCGGGCGTGTGCATGGCGACGAGCGCGTGGCCGCCTTCGTGGTAGGCGGTGGCGAGCTTGGACTCGTCGGTCACATAGTGCGAGCGGCGCTCAGCGCCCATGAGAATGCGGTCTAGGCACTGGTCAGCTTGGCTGCACGAAACCTTAAACTCACCCTTGGCCCACTCAAAGTGGTTCAGGTTGACCTTGGAAGCACCCTCACGCGACGCCTTGACAGCGGCCTGGTTGACAAGATTGGAGAGGTCCGCACCGCTCATGCCGGGGCAGCCGCGAGCGATGATTGCGGGGTCGACGTCGTCGGCAAGAGGGACCTTTTCCATGTGGTGCTTGAGAATCGCAATGCGGCCGCGGACATCGGGTAGACCGACGACCACGTGGCGGTCGAAACGGCCGGGACGCGTGAGCGCCTTGTCGAGCGACTCGGGAAAGTTGGTGGCAGCGATAATGATGACGCCCTCAGTCTGCTCAAAGCCGTCCAGCTCGACGAGCAGCTGGTTGAGGGTCTGCTTCATGTAGTGCTGGTCCTTGGCGGAACGCTTGGATCCGATGGCGTCGAGTTCGTCGATGAAAACAATGGCGGGTGCCTTTTTGCGGGCGGCGGCGAAGAGCTCACGGACACGCTTGGCTGAAAGGTGTGAGCTGCGGGCAACGGGAAAGAGAGAGTCCATACTTACCACCGACACCGACAAACATCTCGTCAAAGGACGATCCGGAAGCGAACAGGAAGGGGACCTCGGCCTCGCCAGCAACAGCGCGCGCAAGCATGGTCTTACCGGTACCAGGGGGGCCGGTCAGCAGGACGCCCTTGGGGAGCTTGCCGCCGAGCTGGTTGAACTTTTCAGGGTTGCGGAGGAACTCTACAATCTCCTCGAGCTCGAGCTTGGCCTCCTCGACGCCGTGGACGTCGCTGAACTTGACGGCCTTGCCCTCCTCGGGCTCAAACTCGGCGGGACCGGGGCCAGCCTTGAGCAGGCCAGTGTTTTCCATGACCATGGACAGGACGGTGAGGATGATGAAGCCCCAGAGCATGAGACCGAGAAGCCAGCGGACGACGCGCCATGCGCTGGTCGTCGGGGCCTGCGGCGCGAGCTGGACGTAGATCGGATGCAACGGGGAGCCGGGGGTCGGGGCGGAAGACGTGGGAGCGGTGGACGGGGCAGCAGCGGCGGCAGGTGCGGCAGGTGCAGCAGAGGGGCCGGAGAGCAGGCGAGAAACAGGCGAGACAGGCGCGGCAGCAGGTGCGGCAGAAGCAGGGGCGGAAGCGTAGGGCGGGACGGGCGAGGGGGCAGTGGAGGAAGCGGGGGCGGCAGAGGCAGCAGCCGACGCCGTGTCAACCGAGGCAGGCGCGACACCCAGCTCCTCGAGGCGCGCGTCGCGCCGGCGTACCATGGCGGGCAAATCGCCGAGGCGACCGGTCTGCGCCAGCGCGGCGGCGTACAGCTGCCACGCGGGCTCGCTGCGGGCGAGCGCGGCCGAGCCGTCTGGCGGGCCGGCAAACGCAATCGCCTCGTAGTACTTTGTGAGCCCGCCGAGCTCGCCGCCGTCGCGCAGCGCGGCCAGCAGCGCGACCTGCTCCTTTGCGTCGGGCGACTGGCGGGCCTCGAGCGCGGCCGCCTCGAGGGCGGCGATCTTTTCCTGGAACTCGGTGGTCAGCACGGGCGCGCGCTCGTCGGCGTCTGCGGATGTCGCTTGCTGCTGCTGCGCGTCGGGCGTGGCGGCGTCGGGGGACGGCTGCTCTGAAGCCGCGGGCTTTCTGCTCCACCACGCGGCCGGCGGAGGCGTGCTTGCAAGGCCACGTGAGCGCGCGGCGGCGGCGGCGGCGGCAGTGACGCTTACGCCTGCGCGGCACCCGCTCGGCAGCACGCGCCGGGACAGGAGGCGCAACGCACTGAGCGCTGCCGGCGTGGGTTTGAGGGCCATCTTGGGTGTGTGAGCGGGGACCGGGGGCTGTGGTAGCTCACTGGACGCTCTCTCTGGTTACCTCTGACAAGAGGGTGGGTGTGCGGTCTTGAATGTTCTTGCACTGCCGTGATGGATCATGTCGGAAGACTCGGTATGGAAGTTGCCGTGAGCTGGCAAGATTTTGCTTCCGTGACCACGTGTACCACACGTATTATCGACGTGGAATACACGCGCCCCCAGGTGGGGATTTGATCCCGCTCCCCCCCCTGCGACATGACACATGTCACACGCCCCCGTTTCGGGCTGTGATCGGCATGGCACAGAAAGGGTCTGGAACACAGGGCACGGCCAGGGAAGACGCGGGTCACTCACCGCCCGGCCGCCGGCGACGCCAATGACGTCACGGCCGGGCGCGCTGCCTGGCCGTGCCCAGCCGGCGCTTCCGTGCGCACTCGCCGGGCGCGCAAAGCCCGTGCGTGCACTCGTCTGTGCAGTGCTCGACGACGCCGAGCACACCAACGCGTGCGGCCGTGCAGTGGCAACACAAAGAGCACAAGACTTCTTTCACTTTTGCATGATACATCGGGTGTCCAGCCATCTTCTATCAGACTTGACCCAGAAAACGACCAGAATAGAGAACAAAAAAAAAAAAAAGAGGGCACGGAAGAAAAGAAGAAAAAAAAGAGGGAGCTCGGGTGGGGACAAACCAACGTGGTATGAAAGTCGCGCAGTCTCGAAAGGGTAGACAAGAGACGCGCGGGGTCGTGTATGGGCAACACAAATGCAGTGTGTGTGTGTGTGTGTGTTTTATCGGCCAAGGGCAGAATGAAAGGCAAGTGCGGGTGTGATGGTGGTGCGGGTGTCGGACTTGGAACATTACATTGAGTCGAGAAGTTTGAACAAGGTTGCGCGCAAAGTGGATTCGCAAAATACGGTTGTGGTGGGGCAGAGTGTATGTGTGCCGCGCGTCATGTGGGACGATTTTGATGTGGGGGGGAGGGTGGCCTTGTAGGGCTAGAGGATGAAATGCAAAGGATGGTGGGGTGAAATGAACATGCGTGTTGTTGCGGTGGACATGCAGATGAAAGCCGTGGGAGGACCGCGAGTCGGGTGGCTAGGGCGACGCGCAATGTTGAACTAGGTTGCTACTAAAAGGAATGGGGAAATAAGACAACTTAATTGCTTTGACGGCGGACGGCACGCGCGGGCACGTCGAGGCGACTAGAGTGGACCGAGTGTAAGACGGAACGGTTCGAGGCAGGGTGGGCTGGCGGCGGCATCGCCGGCAGGGCCTTGTTCTGATTCTGTCGAACAGCAGGGCATGACGTGTTGACTGGTGCAATGTTCTCCTTGGCCGAGACATAGTCGCTAGGGTGCCGGGTCCTCTCGATGGGGGTGATGGGGGTGACGGGCTCATCGTCGGCGTCAGACGAGGCGCAGCTGAATGTGCTGGCCGCTGGGCTGGCAGTGACGCACGTCGAGCGCTTGGATGCCCAGGACGAGGCAGAGAGCGTCGGGGTGGGGAGCGAGGGGGTAAAGGGGGTGCTGGGGGGAGTGGGGTATGCGGCGAAGCGGCGGCCAGACAGGTAAAACTCGCGGACAATGATCGAGGCGCGAGACCAGGGGGCAGATGCGTACTTGCGGCAGAGAATGTCCGAGACGCTGTCGAGACGGTCATGGAGGATCATGTCAATCTGTTCGGCAATGACGGTGCACTCTTGTTCATCGTCGGCGATGAAGCTGGGGGGAGCACGGCGTTGCTTGCCGCAGATGACACGGGCGAGAGAAAGGGCGCCAAAGGCGATGAGCGACGAGCGGCGACCGACAAACTGGCGGTGGAAGAGGGTGAGCTCCATGAGGAAGCGGGCGACGTTCTGGACACGGACATCCTCTCTCCGGGTGCTCTCGGGGTTGAGAACAAGGTGGCGGAGCCAAGCCTCGGCGGTGGGAGGACCAGTGGCCCAGGCAATGGTGGTGAGAATGTGGCCCTCCATTTGGATGAATGCCGACTGCTCGTACGCGCCGCAGCACATTTCGTAAAACTCGCGGACGGCGGGAACGCGGTCCTTTGAGTCCTCAAACTTGGCCGCAATCCACAGAGAGGCACAGCCGACAAGCTGGTAGTGCTTTTTGTAGACGACGCGCTTCGAGACATAGCGGTCAAAGATGTTGATCGCCAGGTACAGGACCTCGGGGCGGAGACGGAACTGGGCGTGGATCTCGACGATAAAGTCGATGAGGTACGGGCGCATCCTCCACTGCAGCTCGGGCTGCTGGTCCATGAGCTCGGGATGAGCGAGGTGGGATGCCTTTTGCGTAAGCACAATGTCGTTTGGTGAATGATCGTGATCATTGTGTGGCGGTGTGGGTACATACCTCCATCACCAACAGGTACTGGATCAGTTCGTCCTGGTACTCCTCCTCGTAGAAGAGGCCGTCGTCTGACCGGCGCGAAACAAAGTGGTCTTCTGCATGGGAATCATTGTCGTGAGTAGGCACAGAGGCGACGTGAGTAGGCACGGGGGCGACGTTGGGGACGATGCCCTTATGGGCGTTGGACGACGAGGTGGCAGCGGGGGAGACTGAACGCTTCCGGTTCCAACCCTCGATCGAGGTCCGCGCAAACTTGTGAGGGGCGGGGGGCATGGTGGTGACGGTGGTGAGGATGGTGATGACGGGTAGAGTGGATGCAGTCGATGATACAGTCACGTCGAGGTGAGTTCAAAGACTGGGATGGTGGGGGTGGTGGCAGGTGATGATGATAAAGTGATGATGGTAAGTGATCGATGCACCTTTGTATGGCCGTAGAAGCGTGGATGGGATGGCCGCCAGCCGCAAGCGGTGATGATGGACGCGCCTCGTCAGATTGCAGGGTCGACACCAGAGTGATGCGGGTTGCGGCGTATGCACTGTCGAATACAAGAGAGAAAGACAGAGAGAGAGAGGTCGTGAGCACAGGCAGTCTATGCGGTGCGAAGATGGAACGAGGTCGTCAAGACTGGAGGATGTGGGTGTGATGGAAACGCGTGATGGGGACAGGTGGGAGAGAGCCTGAGAGCGTTTGTCGCTGGGAACGGGGGAGAGGGGGTGAGATGGGGTGGGGGGGGAGGGAGGGGAGAGGTCGCGGAAGCAAGGCCGTCGAGACCGCTGTCGAGGAGACAAGAGGACAGAACACGACAGTACCTAGACGAACATGCACGACAAGAGCGTCGAGGCCGTCGACGAGGATGGAGTGGTGCTGGCGGGCAATACAGAGGGGGACAAGAGGCGAGATGCAGGTGCGAGTAGGATATTTAAGAGATGGGCGGGTGCGACGACGACCCGCACGCCGCCCGCGTAGGGCGGAAGGGTTTCGAAATAGATGCGAATGGTGCAGGGGAGGGCGGAGAGGCAGCAAGGCAACGCACCGCTAGGGGTGAGGGCAGAGGCCGAGAGGGAGAGAGCGAGAGGGGGGGCTTCATTCACGCGACGAAACCGCATGACAGCAACAACCTGGCACGCGCCACCTGGCTGACCGTCCGGTGAGCAGTGCGACACCCTGAGCCTCAGGGCGGCTGCGAGCGCGAGAGCGAGCGCGAGAGCGAGCGCAGAAAACTGGGAGACAACAACGCGCGACAGCTGGCTGCATGACGCACGCTCCCAAACCATGGGCCCTGGTGGGCATGGGACTTTCGAGCGCGAGTTTTGCGCCGGCAAATCCTGGGTCCCCCCGCTCCCCGCATCGCCCCCTGCTCCCCTCGGCCCTCAGCCCCTCAGAGACAGAATTCCGAGACCAGAGAATTGAAGATTTGGCGCAGAAAACTGCCAAACCTTGGAGTCGGCAGAAAACTCACCCGGCGTAGCCACTTGTCACGCTGGAGAAAACTGCCAGCGAGAGTAGAAACCTCGGCTCGCGGCTCGACCGCTTTTCCAGAGGGCTCCCAAGGGCAGAAAACCCGACGCAGGACCAAGGGCTGCAGGGCAGGCGCCTCTAATCTGATGTCATTTGTTAGTCCAAGTCGTGAATACAGCAGATAACACTAGCAGTTAGGACGACTAGCATCCTGGATGCTATTCAGCCAGCGCGACGCCCCCGCTGGATGAGATTAAAAACCAGGGGCGACCCGCTGGCCGGCGATAGCGACCAGCGCGACGTCGAGCGGAGCGGGCGGACCACCCCATAGGGGAGACGCTGCCAGCTGGGCGGCGGCAGCGGCGGCGGCGGCGGCGGAGGCGGCTGCTGCGACGACGGCTGTGGTTGCCCCGGGGACTCGCGTATTCAAGAAATCCCCGCCAGCGATCAATTGCTGTTACACCCAAGCTACACCCCGAGGTGCTACGACACCCGATGAAGACACCCGTCTCGGCGGACCCTGCATTCACGGTGGCACTTGACCAGGCAACGAGCAGCTGGGGCCGCACTTGTGCGTGACGACCTTAACCGCGCGAGACCCGCATCCCTTCAATGGGGCCAGCACCAGCGTCCACCGCGGCTGTGAGGCAACCAGGTCGTCGACGAGGATACCCATGGGGGACACCTTTGCCGCCGACGGTGCAACACCCGACAACTTTATCTCGCTTTGCAAGCCGCCAGCCACATTCACGGACATTGCGTAATCCACAGCCTGTTCACTCACAGATTGTCTTGTCCGTCTCACGTGGTGTCGAGACGCGGACGGGTGTCTTACCGTGCTCGACAGAGCCAGAGCAGAGGACGCGGGCGTTGTCTTACTGTCCTCGACAAAGGTCCCCGTCGCGTCCTCACGATGGGGAATGGTGTTGATGGTGCAACACGGGTGAATGGTGCGCGGAGACGGCGGTGAGGCGGAATGGGTGGCAGGTGGCGGGACGCGCGCTGGGCTGGAGATGGGGTGAGCGGCTGTGGACGGAGGGAGAAGACACTGGCGAGAGCGCAGTGTGCGCGAGGAGGCTGGAGCTGGTGGCGAGGGGGGGTTGGGGGGGTAGAGACGCCGCGGGGGGAGGGCGAGGAGGGGGGGGGAGACGTCGCGGGGGGTATATGAGAGACAGCCTGACCCGCAGGCAGATGTCGACCGACCCGCACAACAACCGTGCGCTTCGGGCTAGCAGCTGCAAGAGCCGTGGCCACTGGCTAGATGTGGTCTAGGTACGAGTGCGAGCACCGGCTCTCGGATCGCGTCCTGTCGTCGACACTGCGTTGCGGGAACGACGGCTCGGGGGATGCGAGGACGTGCAGGAGCCTGCGGGGGGAGGAGACAAGGGTAGGCGACCAGGAGATGGACGATGCAGACGAGCAGACTTTGCCTGGACGCACCTACCTGCGGGGTCGACGCCAATCCGTGGGTGGGCCGAGGGGGAGGGCGTGTGGGGCGTGGGCTGGGTGTGGTGGCGAGGTCGTGGTCGCCCGGCGGTGATGGGGGCGTGCGCGGCGTGCGCGACTGTGAGATGGATCGTGAGGGATGCGGCCGCGGTGGTGTGGAGCGCAGATGCGGTCGTGGCGAGGATGCGTAGTGATGGGCCGAGGGTGGCAGCAGCTGATAAAGGTGCTGATGAGGCGACTGATGCGACCGCGATGCAGGATCTGCTGGGCGCGTTGCTCGCCGCTCGTGTGCTTTCGTACCATTGCTCACCCCCTCCTCTCGTCACCACTCACCTGTCGCTCTCGCCGTCCCCCTCTGCTGGCAAAGAGGAAGCAGGCGCTGCCTCTTCGCCGCTGGCAGTCACCCGGTCCTGCCCGCGTCCAGCTATCTGGGGTCACGACAGCCTGATTGTGTCTCCCCCGGTGACCCCGAGCCGTGCGCTGCCGTCCTCTGGGGGCTCAGGACCGTGGCACAGGGCGTGTCGGACGGTGCCGAGGCGGGCTCGGGTGTCCGGGGCTGGCGGGGGAGCGACACGAGGGCTTCGTCGACGGGTGCCGAGGTAGGTGCGACGTGGGGGGGTGTCGATGGTCTCACGTCCTGCTCTGCTCGATAACACTGACCGCCACCTCCTTCGAGCACGCCGCGGGAGCCTCGGGTGGGGATGCAGAAGGGACACCAGATCCTGCTGCGCGGTGGGACGTGTGCTGCGCTGCCCAGTTGCCAAGACGAGCAGCAGACCGGACAATACTGTCCACTCGACGATTGTGGTCGCGCCGTGGTCGCTGGCAACGCGATTACAGTGGCATTGTGGCAGGGTCCTCTGGCGTCGGCGGCCTGCCCACCGTCCGTGCTGTCGCGAAAGCATGGCGCGCCGCACCATTCCATGGGACGTCTGCGTACGCGCTCCCCGCCGCGATCGTTAGGAGCCAGTGGACGCTGTGCGCCAGCGAGCGCGCGCCAAGCGCCGGGCATTACTCGGTCTGCTTCGGATCGTTGGGCTCCGGCGGCCACCGGCGGACCACCTCCCGATGCCAGACCGCATCTGGGAGTCGTTGGCGACGCGAGCGGTCGCCAGCCTACATCGATCCGCCTCGCGGTAGCGCGTCCTCCCAGTCGGCCGCTTCCATCACGCCGTCTCCCCCTCGGTATCGTCCTTAGTGATCAAGTCACATGCAGACGCCCACCCGTCCCGCCAGACGGACACGGCTGATGAGCGCGGTGCAGACGATGATGGACGACAGGGGCCAGATGGTGGCGAGAGTGGTCTGTCCATGCGCTCGGGAACGCGAGCCAACTGTCCCGCGGACGAGCGCCGGACCGCCTCGCCCCCAACCTGGCCATCGCGCGAGCGGGCCTGACGCGGAGACGAAGACGAGACCGCGGCTCGAGAACACAACCGCGTCTCGCAGGATCACAGGGAGCACCACCGCAGTTGCCGATCACCGCCCTCGACGCACGCTCTCTGCCCCGCGCCAGCGCGAGCTGGTTCTGCATTGTCGCCCTTCGCATCTGCACCCTGCACCTTGCGATGAGCCCCGGCAGCCTGGGATGGTCCTGGAGTGGATGACGCTGCCCCGCGGGCCCCGCGGGCCCCGCGGCGGCGCCGAAGCGGCGTCGAGGCGCTGCCGCCCATATCTGAGATTGATGAGGGCACGGACGATGCGGGGCTGTAAGTGTTGGTCGCCAGTCCCCCCGATGATGGCGGAGTCGCGAGGCAGTCGCCACAGGTGCTGCAAGCGCTTCCTACCCGTTCGCCAGCCGCAGTCGACGGTTGTGGCTGCGCGGCAAGATAACGGGCAGGGAACTGGTCGCTGCTCATCGCTTCGCCCAGCCACCGCAGCCATCGGGTGACGAACCCAAAGGCGCCAGCCGCTCCGGCAGACGGCGTCGCGGCCACGCTACACCCTCCAATGGATCAAGCAGGTACTCTGTAGTTTTGGTGGGCACGCGGCACCACCACGACCACGACCACATCACCGGGCACCACCCGGCCCGCTGCTCAGACCACGGACCTGATCTTGGGCTGGCACTGCAAGGCATCCACATCCTCTCAGGCTACAGCACAGCGCTTCGGTGATGGCTCGACCTTCAAGGGCCTCCATTGTCCAGAGGCGCCGCCCAAGCTCCCAGCTCTCCGCAGCGTGTGCCTGTCTCAAGTCTGCAGCGCAGCCTATACAACCTTGCAGCGGAAACGGCAACGGCACGGCCGGCAATACCAACACTAGTATACCTGCCCGCCCACCTTTGCGCGCCTCGCCAGCGGGTGCCTCCAGCCCGGTCGCGAGAAGTGGCTCGGGTTCTGGCGCGAGCGTGCGCGATCACGCGCCCACCTCGCGTCATGTCGGGTCGCCTCATTTGTCTCATGACCCCATGTTCGCTCAATCCCTTCATGTCACTCGGAACGGGGGCCCGAGGCTTGAGGCCGGGGGAGATTACTCTGTCCTGTTGCTGTTACCTGAGGCATTGATGGTGTTTCAAATGAGGAGCACGCGCAGCCCTGCAACTCCGCACCCACCGCGGTGTCCCAGTCGCCTCCACCAGCTCCATCCGCCAACCCTCCATGCCGCCCGATTTCATGCTCCAGACCCAGGAGGCAGAGGCCCGGGAGCGCGCGGTCCTGTCTAACTGCCACAGACTCGGTCGCGGCGCCGTGAGTGCGTGCCTCCAAGCGCGGCTCAGGTCTGAATAGGCCCGATGGCGGCTCCGGGACCCACAGGCCCTACCAGCACCGGTGCGCACTGGGTCACGGGTTGGGAGTCACAAGACGAGTTGCAATCAGACCCAACGGTGAAGACAGCCATGCTCCCAGTGGTACCGGACCCTGGCACTCGGGAGCCCAGAGCCGTCAGCCACACGGCAAAGTAGCGAGGGGCCGCACGCCCTCGGAACGAAGGCGACGACTGCGAGTCTCCATTCTCCGACAAGACGGTCAGACACACCTGGTATGAACTGCAGGATCGTAGGGTCACAGGTCCGGCCCACACCCACCAGTCCTTCGGTCCACAGTTGCCAACACACTCCGCTCCGCCCTACAGCTCTGGCCTTGCGGGCCCGACCGTTGAGGTCCCTCATACCCCGCCGAGGGCCGAAGGGGCTGGTTTGGACCGGACTCGGCCGGGCCCTGGTGTCCTTGCTCCAGCCGGTGGTGGGCACGGGACGCTGGGCAGCCCCGCGCGCGCGGGGTCCTCTCCACACCGCCTCGTGGTCTGGCCTCGCTATCGTAGACAATCAAATACGCGTCAGGCCGAGCCGCAGCCGGAGCGCACCTCGGCGCTCCGCTAGGGCACGGTCCTCAGCGGACATGCCGTCCCGCCCCCGTCCCAGCCGGCTCTCGGTGCAGTTGTGCTCGCCACTCAGGAGGCGGCGGGGTCACGGGTGTACCCGAGGCTCGGTAGGACGTGATCGCCCGCAGGCACAGCAGCCATGGCGGCATCGGTGCCCAGTCCTGTGCATTCCCGGGCCTCGTTCGCTGTGCCGATTCCGAGTCATTCCGGCGCGCCAGCGCTCGCCCCGCGTCCCAGTGGTCTGCGATTCGAACAGGCCAGCATCGGGGTTGACTGCCACGCTGCAAAACCCACATGAAATCTGGCGCGGAGTGGCAGCACAGGAGGTGGGCTGTGACTTGGGATCCAAGAACCCAGTCTGTCTTGCCAGAATGAGATCTGCACGCTGCATGCAGTGCGTATGTCGCGATAAGAACCTTCTGCGATCCACGATCGTCGGTTCCACGACCGTCGCACCCGTCGCACACCGTGCGCCTTAGCCTCCGCCCCGCGGCGAGATGTGGCGCCACATGCGTTCAAGAAGCGTCTTCGCGTCCATGGCGATGGGTGCTGCCGCACGTCCGGCACGATCTGTTTCGAAGTGAGTGTGCCTGTACCGGGAGGCGATGATGGTGTGCAATGGGAACCACAGATGAGGTCGGTGTGGGGTGCAGGCTAACAAGAAACTAGCCTGCGGGCCAGCCCAGATCCCAGCGCGACGCGAACAGCGACAATGCAGCCGAAACGCAGAGTGACCCATATCCACCATGCATGCACCCACCCAGCCGCCAGCTGCTGCCGCCCCGGCTCAAGTGGCATCTGCCATCCTCAAACGGCCACCCCCTAGCACGCGTAAGCGGGACGAGGCCAATACTTGCGGGTGCGCGGGTACGTTATGCGCGAGTAGCGGCTGAGCCGGACCAACGTGATGGACGCACCTTGGCCAGCTTGCCTCGCACCGGGGCCAGCAGGTGTCCACACCCACGGCGGCAGCGCGCGCGTCCCGTTCCCCAGCTGTGTTGGCTTTGTCCCTGCGTTTTCTGTGTCCCGCGGATGGCCGCTTTTCACGCCCGCGCCGGGGCCCGTATATCCATGCACCGCGCACCATCCTGCGGCAATGCCGTGCAGCAAGGCTCTGGGCGCTGCCCCCGCCGTGGAATTCGCGACGCCTCCTCTGGGCACGGCACGCCGCGCAGGTGACGACCATGGTGGTCCACCACACATACACCCATTCGTCGCGGGTCGCGGTGAGCGGACCGCACCTGCTGCGGACGATGGCTGGGGGTGTGGCGCTTGCAAGCGCTTCGGCCGTGTGGCGCCTCGAAGCGCTCCGGGAGTGGCGCTTGCACGCGCTTGCAACCAGACGGTCGCGCTCTCATGGGACACGATGGCGCCGGCGGGGTCGGCCCGCCACTAGCACCGCGCACACGCGCCGAGTCAACGACGAGATATAGACGACGATACTAGCCACCGCTGCGGGTAAAATTGCGGCCAGCTAGGCCAATTAGGCCTGTGCGCATCTCCTCTGCTGGGCGCTAAGGGACCCACGTGGGGCGCCAGCTGGACCCACCATCACGCAACGGCGTGAAAAACGAAAGTCGGATGGACGACACGGGTGTGGACGAAAGCGGCAACGAGCCAAGACGAGACAGGAATGCTGACATGAGCCGCGAGTTTTCACTGGCGGCCTGTGTGCGTGATTTTTCACGGTTTATGCTTAAATTTGGGTTCCTGGGTGTCCCAGTGTCCCGTCCGTCTTCTTTATCGATTGGATCAGCCCTCCGGCTGTATGTTGCACCGTCTGCAGCGCGTCTAGTTGCCCACCGCAACGACGCTCTGGGCGGGTTGTCTTGCTCTTCAACTCGACGACTGGGGGCCCACGCATCTCCTCCATTCAGCACGGCCACGGCGGTGCCAGCGGTCTCGGCTGAATTTTCTCGCAGGCCCCTGACACGGCGAGAAATTGCCACGGCCGATTTGTCTCAAGCCGGAGATGCCAACTCTAATTCTCGGCTTTTTATCGATCGGGGGCCCAGCGGTAGTCGCCGGCCGGTGACGCCTCCACCGCACGGAGCGGAACGACTGGGCCCCTGCGGTGAGCAGCGAGCAGCGAGCACCGAGCACCGAGCACGAGCCGTGCTGTCGACGGGGGCAGCGTAACGGCCGCCCGCGACGCATGCCCCGCGGATGCAGGCCGTGCTCCCGCAGAGCGCATATCGCAGCTTGCGTCAGCGGCGAGATGACCCCAGATCAGCCGACGCTTGCCTGCCATTCAAGGGTAGGCTGCTTCGTCCTGAACGCCTTCCGCTACACCGATCCGCCTGTGATAGCAGGTGCAAGTGACCTGCTAGGCCGTGCACACGGTCTAGCACATCAATTGAGCATGCCCGAGGACTAGCTGGCCGGAGACTGATAAGGAAGCACGGAACATTTGCGACATGGCCGACGGCCGACGCCCAGACGTGCTCATACGCGCGTTCGGGTCGCCGGGAACGCGACGGCAGTGCCCTCTGCGTCCACCTCGTACGGCGCGAGATCAGCTGGTCCGCAGAGCGACGGGATCGACGGAGCTCGGTGGCGCCACACGCCGCGCCGGGGTATGCCGCGTCGACGGGCTCGCGGTGCGTTACCCCGCACTCGCTGCTCCGCCGACGGCATTTCCAGCGGCATCATGTGCCTTTCGGATATATCCCCGCGTCACCACATCGATAACTGCAGACGTCTGGCCGCGACACGGCAGCGGAGAGCAAGTCCTTCCCGTGCATTGCGACCTCTTGCAACGAAAGCGGCTGCCATAGTGCCGTCCTGGCAGCCAAGTGTGTAAGCAGCCCTTGACAACCAGGATGGTTGACGGCAGCCGTACTGCCGGCAGTGGTGCCACCGCCCTGGCACTCTCAGTGCCCGTTGCTTCTCACAACGACCAGTATGGACTACAGTGGCATTAGGATGGCAGTCCTGCTCGGCAGTGGGTCGATTACGTTCACCTTTGGATTGCCTGAGAATGAGGGGAATATGGGAGCCTGCCGCGTGTAGATTACGTTTGTGAGAAGACGGGGAGCTCCCTTCGGTTCTGGGTTTTGGCGAATACCGTTCCTGCGTCCTCGTTGGCTGCTCGGCGTCAACTCCGATTCCAGTTCTCCGGCCGCCCTCCGAGGGTCCGACGACGTGAGACTGGTGGGCGCGGTTCCATGTGCTAGTGACGACCTGGATCCTCAATCCCAGCTGCGGGCGCAGAGTGCCGACTGGTCGGACTTGCACCGAGAAAAAAAAAAAAAAAAAAAAAAAAAAAAGAAAGCTTTGAAGGGTTTCGGCGC